>BLFN01000227.1:1395099-1397599 GCA_014634225.1 Acropora yongei | reverse complement strand
TCTCTGGGCTTGTTCAAGGCAGAGCGAATAATTACAAGCAGGGAAGACTCAGAGGTAAAACGCAAAGCTTTGATTATATTCAGTTATATTTCATGATAAGTTTATGATAGGAAAAAACTTAAAACGTTAATTAGTTTATCCATATTGCATTTTTAAGGGAACGAAATACCTTATTAAGTGGAAAGGCTTTAGCTCATTTCAGAATACTTGGGAGCCTGAAGAACACCTTTCCCAACTTTTGTTGAGGTAATTTATATTTAACATTACCGCATTAGCAATATAGTGATCAATTTGGTCAACTTGCTGTCTGATTGTTATCACAAGGGTACTCTACCTTTCAACACTCTGATACCATACACATGGAAAGAATATGAAAGAAAGCACATAAGAAAATAGTAATAAATCACTTTTTTGGTTATACGAGACTGTTCACTCTGGCTGCTATCAAATTTGCATTGGTACATGTACTTGCTGTCAGTGTTGACTTTTATAATGGTTTTGTGTAGCTCTCAATATTGATTAACCAAGTGAGCTTGGAAGTACATATACTAAGAACTGGGTTGAAAGTAAAACATTTAAGTTTTAAATTAAAATTAACTATTTTTTGCAGGTACTTTGACTCTCCAAAACCACATGTGGACACTGTCCAGGAGTGTGTGGACAGACTGAGAGTTTCCTTATTGGATGCTCTCAGGTACAAAGGTCCAACACAGGCTGTATCACTGGAATTTCGCCATGATGTCTTCAAATATCTATTTAGTGGAAAGGGAAGAGATGCTGAGGAAAGGAACTGGCAATTATAAGAAGAAAATGATTTTAGTAGATGTAAGCTTCCTACCAACTGGAGCTGCACATTCCATAAACATGGAGATGGAGTTAGGATTAGGTTTCCAGTGAAAATGAGGAGAGTCCTTAGCCTGTCTCCAGAAACCTATGAAAGGGTGGCTGAGGTTATTGTTGAAGCCCAGAGGGTCTATACTGAAAAGATTTCAGTCAAGTTTGTTGAGGTCTCATCATCATGTAATTAGTCAAATTTATGTAACGTTTTGATACACAGTAACCGGTAAATAAGTACAAGGAGGACTAAATTAGTTAACCTATTATTCTCAGTGCTTCATTGTTTTTGCATGGTGAAATGAATTTTAACAGACTTACTGAATAATGTTATTTCCTAAGTAAATTTCAAGTAAGCTATGATCATCGCAGTTATGAGTAAGTAAATTTACAGATTATATTTATTGTACTTGAGAATTTTCGACAAGAGCCACTAGGTCTTTTTTTTTTAACTTAGTTATATTTTTCACTTTCATTCTTTTTCTTTTGATGACTTCTTTGAGTTGTGCAATTGTCATCTTGTTATAATCTTGGGTGGTTCGAGTGGGGCTTTCATCAGATATTTCATTATCCTCAACCCGTTCCTTTTACATGGATGTGCTTGCCAAAGAAGGCCGTTGTTCTTTCCTTTTTTGATGGATTTCATCCTCCCAGTAATCTAGCCCCCTTTTAGTGTAGGTGGCTTTCTTACGTTCATGGTGCTTTAGTTCCTACTGCCTACTTTCTGTGCAAATTAAGTATGTCTCTGGCAGCATCCCACTTAGTTGACTTGTGAAAGTGGATTCACATGGAAGCATCATCGTTAGTTTTTTCTACTCCTTGCCCGGTAAATTTTTTGAGACAACCATGCTTTTGCACAAAGAAAGGAAGGTGGTAGGGAATGAGGTGCATATATGGGGTTACTCTGGGTCTGGTATACCCTTGGAGAACACGTTGTAGAGAACAGAAAAGTTCAATCCAAGCCTTTGCATCAAGAAATATGTCATGAGCAGATGTGTTGGTGAGGTTAAAATCCGAGATCTTGTCATTCACGTGGCCAAAATCAACCCACAGTTGTTTAACTGTTGCAGATGTATTTGGGTACAGAAATTCATGAAGGCAAGAGGGCAATCCACTCAGGAGTTTCTTATTTTGGGACCCAAGGAGACTTGTAAATTCTTTGACCTGGCTTTCAGAGCCATCAGCATTCTTTTTGTTCCAGACAGAAAAAGATATTCCCAGGTCATTTATAGCTTTCACTAGTCTTGTAAAGTATATCCCTTTAGGTTGGCCCCTGGGCTTATCAAAATCCTCCACCACATCCCCCTCCAGTACCTCATCAATGATATTCTGTAGTAGTTTGTCAGTTATTCGTAACAATAAAATTTAATGAAGTTCATGAGGTACGTATTACATGTGTTAGTGGAATGTTCAGAACTGGCTTATGAATGCATCCAACGTTATCTTCAGAAGTGTTTTTATTTTTTGAGAGGGCCTCATTGGTTCCTCATTGTAATGGTGGATGGGCTTGCTTGTGTCCCACCTGTCATCTTTGTGAATTTTGCACCAGACACAAGCATAATCAGCTGTAGCTGAGTTCAACCCCAGGATCATGAGAAGGAACTTCATATCCCCACCTAGAAAAAATTCTAGTTCAACATCCTTTCCATCAATTGCTATTGTACCT
>BLFN01000227.1:1322599-1330099 GCA_014634225.1 Acropora yongei | reverse complement strand
CATCTTGGACAGATTTTGTTCTGCTAATATCTCAGTAGACGTTAGGAGAATGCGCTCAAAATTGTACATGTTTTGGAAACCATCATGTGGCTAACATTTATGGAGGAACCCTGAAAATCATGTATGGAACAATGGAACTTCAAGTGAATCTAAGAAAAATACTCTTTTAAGGTTGGAGGCATAACATCAAAGAAAATAGAAATCTGTTTACCAGAGAGACACGTGATAGCATTTCAAAATATAGTACACACTATGTAGTATTTTCTAACTGAGCTGACCTGGAGCTTAAGATTTTTCTGGAAGTCCAAACACTTTAAGTATTCAATAATGTCCCAGAAGAACCATTCCGCAGACTCCCGCACAGTACTCATGGCTGTATCAAATGCTTGTATGGGCGCAGCAGGTGGACACGATGAGGGAATGCCGGATCTCCATAGACACACATTGGACAACCAGTGGTGTCAAATCCTCTCTGCTGTAATTGTAAGCTTATGTAAGATTCCTTCGAGAAGAGGGCCATGTACCTGTTAAAGAAATACTACACCGTTGTGGAATATCCATCGGTTTATCGCTGCGTAAAAAGTGCAAATCAAGCACAAGCACAAAAGAAAAGTAAGAAGCATGGCAGGCCTCGATTAATCGATGGGCACCAGGAAAGGAAAATCCAGAGAACAATAATTATTGCAAGACTTCGTGAACAAGAGGGAAACTTTTCATGCCACAGAATAAGAGCAGAAGCGGGTTTATACAATGTTTCACAGTGGACTATCTATAGAACTTTGAAGCGAATGGGATATGCCTTCTTGGAAGCAAGAAAAGAAGGAATATTATTGGAGAAAGATTTCAGAGAGCGTTTAAGGTTTGCTCGTAAAGTAAAAAGAACTTATTGCAATGACTTCTTCATGAGTGATATCTACTTTTACTTAGACAGGGTGAGCTTTTATCATAAATATAATCCTCAGGCTAGAGCCACTAAAGGTAAAATCTGGAGGAGAAGAAAGGAGGTACTGTCTGTGACTGCAAAGGGAAAGCTAGTAGGCTCAGGCAGAAGAGTTGTTAAAATGATTGTAGCCATTTCCTATGGAAAAGGTGTTATATACTGTGAACAATATGAAAAACTAGATGGTAATTATTATGCAGATTTCATCCGTAGAAATTTCCAAAATATGGTTCTTAAGAGCGGGAAATGGTCAAAGTTATTCGATATTATAAGATTTCTTTTGTTATATTTAATGTTGTGGTAAAAAACAAATCGAATGTGGTTTAGCGTGGACTGTATTTTTATCGACAACGATACAGGTCATCCCAGCAGTCAAGATTTGTTGTGAAACCATTGATTTATTCATGCATGTCAACATAAGCAAAATTTTTACGGGAATTTGAATGGTTTCTTAGTTACGTTTAGCACAATTTTCACATTTTACCTTTGAAGTGTGTCACTCCAAGCTTTGTGGCGTGTTTTGTATTCCTTGGAATGGCATTTTCTTTAATTAAATTAATTTCCTCTTCAGACACATTGCCAAAGCGTGAGATGGTTATTTTGAAAATTTGTCCTCCCGCTATAATCACCTCCGCGGAGGTGATAATAGCGGAATATGATGCCATTCTCGGCCAATGAGAGCGCGAGGATTTCTAAAATCACCTGAGTAATTATACTAATGCTCCATAATGCGGAAATTAAGGTTTAAAAGTATTGGCTTAGGATTTGGACAATTTGTCTCAAATCCCAAACGATGGGGTGACCTGGAAAAGTTTAATGACTTTTGAAGTGGTCGCAGATATTTCTTTCGGGGAAGGGTTCCCTCCAGTCTTACTGCTTTCTCGATGGAATTTTGTGAACTCTCTTTCCGAAAATGGAGAATTTTCTGTTTTTCGCAGACTTTTGTTTCAGTGCGCTTGTCTACTCCAACTGCGTTTACTGCGGCGGTAATTTCCGACCACACCTGCTTTTCCTGGTAACACTGTTGGTAACCATCATCATTAGGTGAGGATGGGTGCTGTGGTGTCACAGGAACTCGCCGTCTTCTTTCTTTGACAGGGGTTCTCTGTAGTAGAGATGAAGGACAGGTCTGCAACTCAGCACTGTTCATGACTCTGGTACTGCCATGTCCATCTGCTCATTCAACCACGTATGCTCCATTCTCTAATTGATCAAGTACTTTGTGTACCTTGATACTCCATCAGTCTTGGATCTTGTTCCTCTCACGTACGCTTCTGTCTCTCACAAGCGCTTGTTCAATCTCTATGGTTAATGGCTTCTCTTTGCTCTGCTTGCAAATTGCAGTCTCTGGCCAATTTCTCTGCCGCTTGTCTGTGTGCCTTTCTCAGTTCTTATTGCCTTGAGACCCAAGTACTTGGTTCCTGACTTTGTGTCTCATCCAAGCCAATCAATCGGTCAATTGGCAACCAGGAGTCTCGTCCAAACATCAAATAGAATGAGGGGTAACCAGTTGTAGCATGTGGCGTCACATCATAAGCGTAACAGAGCTCTTTCAGGTGTTTAGGCCATCTCTTCGTCCTCTTTGCAGGTAAGGTTCGCAACAATTCATGTAGTGTCCTATTTAATCTTTCACACTGGCCGTTACCCCAAGGGTGGTACGGTGTAGTCCGAATTTTCTTAATGTTGTAGATTATGCAGAGTTCTTTAATGACTTCAGCTTCAAAGGCCCTGCCCTGGTCTGAGTTTAATCTCTGGGGTACTCCATACACCATGAAACACTCTCGAATGAGTGTTTTTGCCACAGTGACAGCTTTCTGGTCCCTAGTTGGAACTGCTATGGTGAACTTTGTAAAAACGTCTGTCAGCACAAGCACATTCTCTTGACCATCTGATGCTGGTTCCAATTATGTGAAATCCATGGCCGTGGCTGGGTGGCTACAATACTGCCCATAGTAGTTTTTACTGCCATGTAGGGTCCCTTTGCTACCACACACCGCTCGCATTCTGAGATCCACTTTTTCACATCTGCATGCATGCCTAGCCACCAACATCGTTGCTGCAGAACTTGTACTGTTCTCTCTGGCCCTTGATGTCTAAAATCAATATGAGTTGCCTTCAGCACCTCACTGTGTAGGGTACTGGGTACTAGCAGAAGCTGTTTCAGCTGGTCTGTCCCGTCGAGCACAGTTCTGAAAAGAAAGTCATCCACCGTGCACCGGTAGCTCAGTTGGTTGAGCATCGGGTTATCATGCGGGAGGTCGTGAGTTCAACTCCGACTGGACCGACACTCAGGGTCTTAAAATAACTGAGCAGAAAGTGCTGCCTTTGTAATTACATCAGCAAATGGTTAGACTCTAAGGTCTTCTCGGATAAGGACTATAAGCCGAAGGTCCCGTCTCACAACCCTTGTTGGAAAATAACTGTGGGACGTTAAAGAACCCGCATACTATTCGTAAGGAGTAGGGCACGGAGTTCCCGATGTTGTGGTCTGGCCTTTACCCAAGTCAAAAAAAAAACATCTGGCTGCTGTGCTCCGGGATCATTCATGACTGTTTGGTGGCAGCCAGAGGCGCCTTTCATATTCTTTCGGCCGATCCCGTTGAGCTGCACCCTTCATAATTCAGCCTTCGGGCTGCGAATAAGGTTGATCAGCAGACACATACATCTCTGCAATGCTGTTCAACTAGTCGTAAGGCTTCCCATGTCTCTCGCTTTCTTTCTTGTCGGTTGGGCTTCCTTCCTAGTTCAAGATAATGCTTTAGTCTCCTTATTGCTGCATCCCTCTGCTGTAATGCAGAAATCTGATCCATTGGGATGGATGGAAGACAGGTCGCCTGCTCAACACATTCGTCTAATGGGGTTGTAACTCCCAACTCTACTATACGAATAGCGTCCTCCAGCAATCCCAGCCGAAGTCTAGTAGTATCGGCAATAGAGGCTAATGTCTCGGCAACATGGGTAAGTTGCTCACCGTCATCCATGTCAGCATCATGTCTGTTTTTGGCACTCTTGTGGGCTGCTCTCCAACTGACCCGGCTCAAGGCACCAGCTCAGTACTCTATTCTGAAGTTAAAACTCACCAGCTTGGCTGCCCATTGCTGTTCTTCTGCTTTCAGCTTCCTTTTTGACTGTAGGTAGGTCAGCAGGTTGTTGTCAGTATGCACCACAACCTTGGATGCCAGCAGGTACTCTCGAAACTTCTTTGCTACAGCCCGTTTCAGTGCTAGGAGTTTCAACTTCATGGAAGAGTAATTCCTTATATTTCTTTCGGCTCCAGACCTCGGCTAGTTTACCGAAATCATTTACATGATTGAAGTTGGCGTTATCAAAAAGATTAATCATATGTATAATATGTGAATGTTGCAGGACACTTTCCATCAGTCACTGGTTTCCCATATGAAAAAGGAAGGACAACATTTGCTCACTACCAAAGGCTTGTTGTTGCTGAAGTCTCTATTATGAATCGTGTCCATGAGAGAACATCTTGATACAGACTACAGTCTGCAAACATGCTTTTGCCTTCAAATATCAACTTTCTGGTTTTGCAAACAATAATATACAACTATCCCCCAAAGGGGAGGTGAATAGTGGTGGATATATACCGAGACACGAAGCGTCGAGGTATATATCCACCGCTCTTCACCGACCCTTTTTGTATTTACCAAATCAGATGGATCAAAAATTGCTGTTTTATTTACTTCTTCTGAAACTTTCGCAAAACGACGCGCCATTTTTCTTTCCGTTTGCAAAACAGTGAATAGCCATGGGAGCCAATCAAAACACGCGAAAATTGCCATCCACTGATTTGGTAAATACTAATTTGCATTATTAACAATACAAGGCATTTTAGAAACTTTAAGCTGACATTTACAGGTACATGTATATTTAGTACAAGCTTAAAATAAAACCTGATTCTACAAAGGCCAGCAATCGCGCATGAGTATAAAAGATTTTTTTTTTAATTTTGTGACAAGGAAGACTGAGCTTTTGTCCAAAGACAATGTGTTAGTTAACAACATGTATGGTACATAACACTGGTGAAGTGTTTTTCGCCGAAAACACTCATTACGGCCTTTAAAGCTGTTGTTTTCCCCGATACTGGTTGGCCCTTCAGGACCGGGGTGGCACAGCCATCAAACTCATTGACTACTAAGTCATAGTTTGCTTCTATGCTACTGGCAGCATGTGCCAGTGCAACTTGCGGGAAGTTATTTTTAAACAATTCCTTTTCAGCTTCAAGAAGTTTTTTAAGTCCTTCTCCTTCATCAAATTCTGCAGGAAAAAATAAGTGATAGTGGAAGAAAGGCAGTAAGCCAAAGTGTACTTGGTAATTTTGTCCTGTACATATGCCTCTTATCCATATTGTAACCTTTTCACCATTTATTTTCTGGGACTTGTTTGATCTTGTCATAGGAATCCCGTTTGGCCTACAATCTTTTTAACTGATCAGAACAGTCATGTATCATTGCTACAGTTGAAGTATATTTGTTTCCTAGCCCTAATTAGAAAGAAACAATGAGATTGAGGTTCATCCCAGTTAATTTTAAATCAAAATTAACCTGAAATCAAATTAGACCTGTTACATATTGTAAACACCTCAATACAGAGTTGCATGACTCCAGTTAATCCCACTAACTAACTAAATATGCAATGCTGTAAATCATTTTGTTGCACATTTGTCTGAGCATGATACCATCTATTTCCAATGGCCTGGGGGGTTATACCGGCTACAGGACTTAGAGAGAGTAGGGTGGTAGAGGGGTATGTGCGGCCTTTTAGAGAAGTATTCCATTCCTGCTTAGGGGTAAAATTATCTACCTTGACAATGCAGTCCATATTGATCCTCCTAAACAAACCTTTTAAATCAATAACTTGTGTAAAAAGCATTTACCGAAACTATATACTGTATATGACCAAGCATTATGCCTACACTCACCACCAGAAATTTGTGAAAGTTGAGGAAGTTTTTCGTCCTCTTCGAGCAGGACATAGACTTGTTTATCTGCTGATATTGTATTGCCATTCTTGTCCATTTGAACATTGGTGTTGAAGACCCAGACATTGTCTGGAGGACCTTGATTACCTATGGTCTAAGAAATGGCAAACAGACACTATCTCAACCTATCTTGTTATGAAAAGTAATTTATTGTTTTTATAAACATCAAACTATTTCAATATTGATCGGAAATCGCTAATTACTTTCGACACTCAATTGAAAACTGACATCATTTAACATTTGGCAACTCGCATTGCATTGGCTACTTGAGAGTTCAATGAATCACTCTACTTAATGGTGTGACGTAGGCTTGCATTTTGAGGGGAATACATAGATACTGATCCAGGCCTGGCCTCAGTTGTTCAGAGGGTGAATAGCTCTATGCACAAGATGAATTGTGATCTAGTGGATAACTATCAAAGGTAATAGTGATTTATCCAGTGGATGGTGCTATCCACCCTTTCAGCAACTGAGCCGGGAGGGTGATGGGAGGGTGATGGAGGGGCATGCTCCTCCAATTTTGCGGCTTTTAATGTTTCTCTTGAATTTCAAGCAGCCTTCCCAGAGCAAAAGATCTGACAGAAAATCATGCGGAGCTCCCCTTCCCCTCTGCGCCTCAAGTATTATGCTATGAACATCGAAAACCCATATAATCTGGAGCTGGATAGGCCTGTCTAATCATTCTCACCACGCAAGATGGCAGAATTTTACGGTTTCCTCTCCCAAGTCTCCCATGCTTCCACAAGGTGAACTGGCTGTGTGCCGTTAACTTTGGGTGGAATAGTCGTGCTCCTCCACACAAATGTCACACCTGACTCTTATGGCCAACTGCAGATCTTCTCGATCAAGGCATACAGTCTTTTACATCTTGTATGATGTAACACAAGTTCTCATCCTACAGAAGACGTTTTCTTGTTCATCAGGCATTTCTCTCCAAACACCAAAAACACACCATGGTCCCACATTATTTCCTGCTGGTTCTGGAGACGGAAGGTCTTGATCCAAATCATTTCTTCTCGGTAGCATGTTTATTACAAATTCAAGGCTTCCATGCCCTTGATTCAGCAGTGGAATGAGGAGTTGGTCCTTTTTGATGCAAAAAATTGGGGCTCTTTAAGTCTTGTAAATGTGCTAGAGACAAGAAATATGTTCCCTTTGTGATTACCCAAATAGCCCAGTAATCGTAACAAACATAAGCTTACTTTTACAGTGTAGTGCAAAAGTATTGCCAACGTAATTCGGTGAAATTTGCGAATTCTTTTTGTTAAACATAATTTTCGTTTGCTTTATTAACCAATAAAATAAAATGGGCACTTGCCTTACACTGCTAGTTACTAAGTAACTCACCTTGTGATGGTATTCCATGATGTCTGAGGAGATGCGTGACAAATGAAGCTAATTTCTTGTATGTCTTTTGGCAGCAGTTAACTGCTATCTGATGTTGATTTAACCCTTTCACTGCCACCTAAGTGGCCTTAGTATACCATGCCCGATATATTTTTCATTTTTCATGGACAAGAAATTGTTACGCGTAACTGTCTGTAACACGTAACAATGGTCTGAT
>BLFN01000227.1:1295099-1297599 GCA_014634225.1 Acropora yongei | reverse complement strand
TTTGGTACAAAGACTGTTGCTAACTTGACATTTCGTCTTAGCACGGGGTAGTACGTTTTCATTTCAAGTTCGGTGAACTCTCTTGCATGACTCTCACAACCATCAAGACTGGCAGGCTCCTTTATCTGTCCTGTTGTTATCAGTGCTGCAATTCGGATTTTTGGCTCACTTGAGAGGATTATGAAATCTTCGCCAACTTCCATTATTAACTTGGAATCCAAAGTCCTCTTTTAGCAAGCGTATGGCCTCAATGTCCATTCGGTCTCAACGTCCATTCGGTCTCAACCTTGTTAGGAGTCTTGTCGATCTTGCGGAATCAACACTGCAGGTTGCCACATTCCTTTGAGCCACGGCATATTTGCAAGGTTCACCTCCCTCCCTTACAAAATCCGCTTCTTTTGCATGGCTGGGAATGGCCCCAGTTCCATCTGTCATTAACATTTGACAGTGGCTCTTTTTCATTATACTCGACTTCATGCTTTATGGTACCAGTGGTAGTTGGGGGTACTTTTGTGACCTGCACAGCCTCCAGCTTGTCTATGTTTTCTTGATTGGCGTACATTCGGTTGGCCTTTTGTATAAGGATGTCATGCCTGGAAAAAACAAATTGATTGAATAGTTAACAGCTGCATGTTTAAATTAGCACCCAAACCAGTTCTCCCCCAAACCCACCCCCAAGAAAATTAAGGGAAAATAGCAAAACATGGTACTTACACCCATCGCATCAAGGCTTCCTTCCTTTCATATTAATCTTTTGGACTACCTGGCTTGGTGTAGGTCCATCTTTTGAAAATTTGGAGTACGCTTTGCCTGAGAAAAAAGGTGCATAAATACTATTAGCTGTTTTAAAAATCTAGCTTAGCGTGGCTCAATTCGGAGGTTAGAAAGACTGGTTACATTCAGTGAAACAACTACATCGGTTTAGTGTTTATTCAGGTTTGCTCTCTGCCAAATCTGCCAAAAAAAAAAACTACAACAACAAACAATAACAAACAAAAGAGTATGCCAAGTAGCTAGCACACGATAATTGGTGAAGTTTGATGCATACTTCAATCTGTTACAGCATGTATGTGTATGATTATGGACTTTCCTTTTAAAAGGCTTATAGAGGCAGAATTAATTGACTCCTGCTTAATTAACTCTTAGACAAATGACTAGTACAAATGAATTTATTCAGTGTTAACCAAAAGCAGATGTAACTTTAAAATACAGTGCAACTTACCAGTAAATGCCTGGATTATGACTTGATTTAATGGCTGGTGGCCATTGCTTTTTTTTTTCATTACCCCTGGCACAACTAGCAGCAAGGGTGTGTTTGTTGAAAAAAATATCAATTGAAGAATTGTTATACCCGGGCCAGCTTTTGAATGCTGAGCAATATGCTCGTTGGTGTGAGTACCTGTATACACCAGATCCCTCCATGACCTCTACCATCTGTAAAAATTAGTAAAACCAACAACAGTTGTGCAATCCATTGTGAGTTTTAAATCAGTCAAATTCAACCCCCTTTCCTTTACAGGTAAGCAAAGGACTATTTCTTTTGAGCTTTAAATGGCTGGAATGGAAAAGATTAGATTGTAACCTCAAGAAAGTGAATCATCGCTTTCAAGTTCTGTCATACTTTAAAAAAACTGTAAAAACTATTTATATAGTAGTCATGGTTTGCTCTTTCTTCAACGATCATTTTATGTTACAATTCAACACAGGTTTGACAAAATGAAATCAAATCTAAGTGATTGATACCTTGTACTCTGCAGCTAAAGCTGCATCCAGAGCACCAGCTGGGGGTCTATTCTTTATGACTCCTCCAACAGTCTTTGCCTTCACTGCAGGCCAATAAAGGAAAAATTGTGTAGACAGATAAACAACTGTAAAACAAGATTGCAGTGCATAGTAAAAAATAATTAGCCACCCCAAGAGGATCAGCATGAAATCTGAAATGGGGAATGAACTAATTGTAGAGTTCATCTAACCAAAATTCCTGTGACTCTACTCTTTCTTTGCTTATCTGCGCTTAATTGTACGTATTGATATCAATATCTTGCCATACACACTTCTTCCACATCAGGCCATACAAAAATGTAAAATTCGATGGACTGGTGAACTTGACTTACATGCAATGTTCAGCCTCCTGTGGAGTTTCTCCATTCTGCTCCTTACAGCAATTGCCACAAGAGCCAACTTCATCTGTCAGCCCTCTACTGTCATCTGTATCTGACTCCTCAGAATGTTCATCAGCAGGTCTCTGTAGAATTTATGAGCTGATAAGAAGAACAAAAAAAAAAACTGGTGTTCAAAGTGGCTACTATGTAGACACGGCACTCCAAAATTGTGGCATGGTATTAATATGATGGTTTTGTGGTATGCCACTCCCTGTTTACACAGTTTTAAACGCAGAAAACGTGGCGCAACAATTGTAAAAGAAAAAAACCTTGTGTGTAGCACTCAAATCGTCTTGACATTTGGGACAAATTTCTTCTGTTATTTTTCCTTTACCATA
>BLFN01000227.1:1260902-1268402 GCA_014634225.1 Acropora yongei | reverse complement strand
AGATTGCGTTAAAACTAATTACTGGAAGACGAGGGATTGCAAAACAATTATGTTATATTTCTGAATTCAATAAAAAGGAATGGACACGCTGGCACCTGAGTGGAAAAGTTTGTGTATCAGTAGCGCACTGTTTATTAAACAAGCAGCAGTGTCTCGATCATCAGGAAAAACCACGGTTGTGAGGAATAAGGGAAATAAGTATACTATAGTGTATAATATAAAAAAAACTCTCTTGTGGGAAATGAAATAAAAGGAGAGTACAAGTATATAAAAAGTGGTCTTCCTTTTGAAGTTTTGGGGTCTTAGGGGGTCTTTGTTTTCAAGACACCCAGTTGGGAGAGCACGAAGGTAGCATAAGAGATGCTCAATGTGCAGGCAAGAGCATCTCTACCTACCTAAGTAGTAGTGCAGTTTTGACAATGCATTGCTCCTTTTCCCATATCAACCCGAAAGAGATAAAACTGAATTAAAGTCACTATTTGAAAACAGAAACACAAAATCCCTCCATGAACGGCCTTAAATGCAATCATTAATTGAATACTCCAAAAGTTGTAACTCAAGCAGAATTTAAGAAGCTTGAAGTGCACCTGAATGCCATTATTTATTTCTCCTCCTGGGGCAAACATATTTCGCTTTTTATATGCCACCCAAGGTACGTTAACTTAAAAAAAATTGGCTGTAGGTTTAGATTTTGGACAAGGTTGTAGAAAAATTACTTTTATTTCATAACAGAATCGTTAAGTTAACCTGGGATATATATTTCTTTACCCCGATAAATCATTCCAGTTCAAACGCACCAGCTTTACAAACAAAAACTTTCTTTTGAGCAAATTCACTGCAATTGTCTCCCTTAAATAACTTTTACAAAATTTATACAATTCTATCATTACACTCTGCTTTCTTACTTTCTTGCAGCTTTGTACTAAGAAATATGTTTCTTATTATGATCGGGCAATTGGAATTGTAAACCTGGCTGCACAGCTTTAGAGACATGTGGAAAAGAGATTTAGAAACGATGTCTTTTTCTTCTTGACTTGAAACATTTTTGTTTGTGTGGTTTACACTTTTTGCTCTTAGATCTAGACCGAGTTTGTTAGCTTTTGTGGATTTGGCCACAAAATTGTAAAGCTTTTTAACACTTTAGGCGTTAACTGGAACGCTGCAGAGCACTCCTAACAAGGATTCAATTGTTTGAAGCATGCACCCTTACAACTTTGACATGAAAGCATGGACTCTTTTGATGCACGATTGAAAGTTTCCCTTTTTATTCATCCCGCCGTGACACCCTGTTGACTTTTGTGTTCCTTTTTCATCTTTGCTTGTCTCCTTGTTTTGGCACATTCTGCATCTGCATTTCCGTGTAGATGATTCCCCTCTAATCACACAAGAGCACCAAAAATTTTGCTTCTCCTTTAATGCAGTTTGCCCTCTTCCCATTAGAATTTTTGCCACAAGCACAGACTGAACTCACTCCCCCAGCGGATTCTTCTGCTTGACCTGCCACTGTTTCATTGTAATGATGTCTGGCAATCCAATTCATGTGCCTAGGGGCCATGCAAGATGTCCTACGCAGGATGTGGAAGCCCAACTTTGCAGCCACGACACAAACATGGGCACAGTATTATTATAATTAGAGCAGACGGTCTCCCTGGTGACTGCCTCGTTTTTGGAGCCAACCAAGGTAGTTTCCTTGAGTTGAAGATATTCCAGTGCCTCCTGGTTGCCATCGATGGCCTGCTCAGCTAACATTTGAAGTTTCATTTTCGGCATCGCAGAAAATTAAAACGAAATGAAATACCTAGAATACCTGTAGGGACAAGCGGTGTAACCTAGTATTTGCAAAACATGCTCAGAAGGCTTTAAGACGGAGTTCATGAGAGGACCAGGCAGGTGTGATACAAGCCATCTCTCCGATTTCAACGAAACTTGGTCAAAATGAGGGATACACCAAGAAAAGCTTACAGACAAAGTGCTTGGCCCTGGGATTTTTCTCAAGGTATTTAGCCCCCCCTGTCTTTCTTTCTTTTACAGTTCTGGGCTGATAGGGGGTCAAAATTGGTTGACATCACTTTTATCATGCCATCATTTCATGTATGCAAGGTTGCCTTTCTGCTCGCAAATCATTTCACCTTCTTTCTGTAGCAGTTAACTTCTATCTTGTGTGTCTTAAAGAAATAGCGGATGTATCCCCACCAAGACAATTGTTCTGTTTTGTTTTGTCTTTAAAGTTAATGAAGTCCGTTGTATCTTTGAGATAAGGATTCAAAACTGTTGTTGTGCTATTGGCTGAAGAATTTTGTCAACAAAGCAGGATGGCTTTTTGGTTGGTCCATCGCAACCCAATATTATTGGTCTTCCTACTGGTGTAGAAAAGCGGTATTCGAGGCATAGTTGTTGTTTGACAGAGCCATTGTTTGGTCATTTCATCAATGAAATTCCCATGATATAGCTCGTTTATGAAATCTATAACTAGTTTTCCTGTTTCCCCTACCATGGTTGACTCGAGAGGACTGTAGTGTTCCCTGACATTAAGTTGAACTTGACCTTCTGTTATTCTCTGTCTAGGAGATCCTCTTGTAAGGTCACATCATCCTCTGTGCCCATCATTTTGTCATCCTCTTTTAAGGTAGCCAGTATCTGATAGGAGGCTCTAGTACATGATATTTCTTTTAAGTCAGGCAAGACCTCGGTTTCGATCCTGTCTTGTGGATCTCTTCAATTGCAGGATGGTTAATTGTGCAAACACCATACATCTCTGCCTTTTTTTTTTTTTTTTGATTCTTGATAACACAGTTTGGGATTGTGTTTTCTTGCAAGGCTTAAAACCAGATTTTATGTTAAGTCTTGGCATGTTTTATGAGAAGAGTGCGTTGGTTTTTAGGTGTTTGCATTTTTTAGTCTTGTCCCATAAATTGGGAGAATCGAAATTATAGTCCTGTGCCTGTACCTGTCACAAGAAATAGTCCCTGGCAAGGGTGAACGGCCTGACACTGAGTTTGGTGCTGCTTCCCTGCCTCTTGGATGTGTCTGGCACCCTCCACATATGGTTTGCTGGTGTGTAGATTTTGAATATCCTCATTAGTAATGAGGACGCCGCACTCAGCGATGCATTTTTGAAGCTGGGAGTGCTGCGGAAAGGAGTCGATGCAGGCTCTCCACCCTTGCAGTGCTGGGATTAGTTGTGCAAATGTGACCTTGAGGTCAGGGGACAGTGGTGGCATTAACTTCGGGTTGCACTTCCGTCCGGTAATGTAAGTAAGGAACAGTTGCAAACTCGTTAGGTACGATGTAAGGGTGCCTGGAGATGTTTGTCTATGCACCGTTTCAAGGGCATCCTCCTCTGGTGCCATAGCCGCCAATGACAACTTCTCTTGAGAAGCATGTTGTATTCGCTGTGCCTCTTTTTGCGTAACAGGCATCAGGCAGGGCAACATAGTTGTAAAAGCCACAAAGCTATTTATGCCCGTCACTGGTGGATCTGCTGGGCTCATAGTAGCTGGCATTTGTTACGCCATGAGCTTTATCGGAGTCATTACCAGAGTCGGGTGATGATGACTCAGGGTTGTATACAAGTTTTTAAGTAGCCGGAGTTTTGTGAAAAGTAGACAGTTGTGGGTCCGGAGGACCCATGCGATGGGCTTTAGCCCATCGTTTGTAGGGGGGTCCGGGGGCATGTTCCCCCGGAAAATTTTTAAAAACTGGAATGCTGGAAAACGCATATCTGGCATTTTGGGCCATGAAGCTCAGACATCAGAGGAATGAATTAAGCTGCAATTATACTGTTAAAACCATGTTACCCAAAGAAAGACAAAGCGACAATTCAATAATGCAACCGTATAAATGAGAAATTGGTTTTTTGTATCTTTTTAGTTGTTTTGCTGGAGCTAACGAGCCTGGCAAATATTGCCATTTGAAGGACTATGGACCATGCAACAAATGGGGATTAACTCCGCTCGGTAGCGGGAAATAGCCTTACAGTCCAAAGTTCTAGTATCTTTGGTTTTGTCGTCCCAGAACATAAGTAGACATGACGAAAACTTGACTTCTTTCGGGGACGCAGCAACTTTCTTTATCTTAATTAAACCTCATGGACACTTTGAACACAGCTGCTTCTGTCACACTCTGATCAAAGGTTAGGTACTTAATGTTTCATGCAACCGTAGGTTAATAAAAAGAAAACATTTGGCCACATGCCGTCTGACAACTTAACTCGTATAAATCAGGTTGGTCGCATCTTTCATAATCATATGTTACCTTTGTAAATTTATAGGTCTGTTCAACTGAAAGCAAAAGGTGTCTTAAAGGTTTGTACACAATATCTGCTTTAGTCATTATCACTGTCATGAGACTGTTCTGTCAGCTTCAACTGCCATCTCATTTGGGCTAGCTTCATCTTTATGAGCTTCAACAGTTTCAACCTGCACTCCCACATCTGCCACCTCTACATGCTCGCACACAGAACCACGGTGAGCCGTTGATGCTCCTTTCTCGGGCAAGGTTCGCCTCTTCTTCTGCTTCAAGCAAAGCTGTGCAGAGTCACATACAAGTTCCGTGCACTGATCCGAGTGCAGTGGTGGCCCATTGATTGAAACCTGCATAAGTGCCTGCAGCATGTCATTTTGAAGCCTTGATCAAAGCCTGGTCTTAATGCGCTTAAGAGCGCTTGCACCACGTTCTGGCCATGCATTTGAAAGGCAACACTCAGCAAGGTTACTCAGTAGGGGATAAAAATGCCTGTAGTACGGCTGTTTCAGAATATGATAAAGTGACCATGTTGTGGTAGTCACAGTTGGACATTTACCATCAACAACATCCTTGGGAACGACTTTTTTCCACTCCAATAAATCAAACTTAAACTTTCCCCATTCTGCCTGGAGCTGTTGCTTCTTCACTTCACAACTAACATTGGACGTATTGTAAAAATGTTTAGCAAGTGTTTCGATGTGTTTGAGCCCATACTCCTTGAAGTTTACACTTTCAGGGGGTGGAACCAGCATAACATCAAAACTGCAAATGCACTAAGGACTGGCAGAGCGCTGCTGAAACGATGATCAATATTAGCCTTCAACGAAGAGACGTATCGAAGCAGAAGCTGTTCTTGTTGCTGGAATTGAAATTCTGTTGGTGTAAGCTCTAGGGTCGCTAGCTTGCCCTCTACTTGCAAATCCTGCTTGAACTGCTTCAGTGGGAATCTTTCATCTACGATGTCTTGCAGCTTGTGTTTAGCGTGATTAATTGCAGGGGAAATGTGACTGAAGTCTACACATCCTCTTTGGAATGCTTTGCTTAGTGGACAGAGGACAGGAAGAATGTGCTTGAGAATATACACCACCAACGAATTTGGGACAGTACATTGTCTTCAGTAGTCCACAATCTGTTGCATCACTTCCAAGACGTCTTAATGTGCGTATTAATGCTTCGAAATCATCAAATATGGCTTCTACTGCATGATCAAGCGACAAACATCTAGTTTAGCAGGCTTTCTTCAGCTTCTTGGCTATTACCTTTCTGCTATTCTAGGACAAGTCAAAAGACTTTACTTCTTGCTGCACTTTCAAGTAAATTGCTATTCTGTTAGGAGAATTTTCCAGATACTTCCACAACTGTCTTAGGAGGTCCTCGACATTTCCTATGTACTCGACATCTTTTGCAGTGTCGACACAAGCTAGCGCTAATTTGTGGCTGATGCAGTGGATTGAAATTATTCTGCAATTGACTTCTTTGAGTCGGGCTGCAAGACCTGCTCTGGAACCTAACATAACACTTGCACCATCACTAACCAGGGAAGAAACTTTGTTGATTTCCATATTCAACTCTGTGATCTTGTTGGTGAGAAGGGTGAATAGTGTTTCCACATTTGCTGAATCAGAGTCCTTTAGGACATTTTCCACAAAGAGGAAATCGGTGTGCAGCACACCACATTCAGAGTCTGAGCAAAACAAACAAACTGTTCCTCAACAGAAATATCAGTAACATCATCACATAGCAGCCCCCAAAAATTTGCATTATGAAGCTTTTGCAAAATGCTGTTAAAAATCACTTGCCCAGCAACCAAAAACGTCTCCCTTACGGCACAAGGTGATCGATGATTCAAGTATTTCATCTCTTCAAGTCCCAAATGCTCCAGTAGGGACAACAACAAAGTAAACTTTTGGTTCGGAATTTCTTCTTTTGCAAGCCATTACAAAGAATAGAATGCCTTGAATAAAACATCATGAGCAGTAGTTTCCTTCTCAATGATTTCTCTATGAAATGTTGAAACTCTTTGCAGGTGTTCTGCAGAGATGGCATCATGATGTTGCTGACTGTTACTATGTTCTATCAGTGTCGGTTTCCGGAAACGAACAGAACCATCAAGATTGAAAACCTTCGACTTATTGAATTTGCTGCCTGCATCGTGCTTTCGGCAAAGAAAAGAGAACATACCTTTGCCCTCTAAATATGAAAGCCACCAAATCCCCGTATTGGAGCAGAACGAGATATCTTTGTCAAACAGCTATTCATGTTTGAACTTGTCTTTTAACTTTTTGTTTGCTCTTGCGCAGATAGCTTACAACATGAGTTGCTACTGCATAATGACTGGTGATGCAAAGCGCCCTCTTCTTCTTTGAACAACGAGTTTAAAAGATCAATGCTTTCCTCGGCAGAAACCTTTTTGGAATAGTTGATTGGTTTTTCGGGCTGTCTAACAGCCAAACCTTCTACTATTTCCTTTGTGGCTGAGGTACTAGCATCAGGTAATACAAGCGCACTCCTTGAGCTTGAATCTGATATTTTAAATTAAAAGAAAAAATTAGCGTATGTCAAAAAAAGTGTGAATTACAGACACCGGTAATTTTGCAAGTAAAGTACAATAGGCCTTATCACGGTTTTCGACGCCATCTTGACGGGCAGGCAAAGCGGTCAGAAATTACAGTGTTTGTATGGGAATCCGATAGCAAATAACTTTTTCCAAAATTAAATTTTACACTATTTGTGAATCGCAACGTTGAAATACTAGGTTGAAGGATGTAGCATGGCTAGAAGACATTCAGTTAATTTTGGTAATTTTCCATACATTTGTCTGCAAATTTGGCTGTGTAGACAAACGTCTAGACGCGGTTCGGGGGAAAAAAATTTACAGAGATGTATTGAAATTTTAAAAAAGTTAGCTCAGCGACTTCTAGCAAAGCTACATCCTTCAAACTTGGTGAAAAGACACTTGATTTAAACAAAAAAACTTGATTGTGCGCGTTTGAATATTTTTTGATTTCCCTTTTCTACTCAATGAGGCTCTTTGTGTGCTGGATGTAGGATGGAAACTGGTTAATTTTATCCCAGCAGGGTAATTGAATAACTTCCCGTGCTCTTGCAGTGGGCACTGCAGAGGGTGTTGTAGTGGATATTGCTGGAATGCACATAGAGTAATAATTATTTATGCCTTTACAAATGTAGCATATCATGTTATGTTAATGTGCTTGAGGACTAATAAATATTGTTGAATGTGTGTAGGGTAGAAAC
>BLFN01000227.1:1233402-1245902 GCA_014634225.1 Acropora yongei | reverse complement strand
GTGACTGCGTTGTTTTTAGAGCCAACCAAAGTAGTTTCCGTGAGTTGAAGATATTCCAATGCCTCCTGGTTGCGATCGATGGCCTGCTCAGCTAAAATTTGAAGTTTCATTTTCGGCATCGCAGAAAATTAAAACGAAATGAAATACCTGTAGGGACACGAGAAGTTAAGCGTTGGAACCTAGTATTTGCAAAACATACTCAAAAGAAGGCTCTAAGATGGAGTTTATGAGTTCATGCTCCTGTTACGGGACAGATTTTGTAGTCACAGCTTCAGCGTTTCACTTTGTTTCACTTCCTTTATCTTTGCATTGAACTTCAGCACTCTGCCGTAGCCGGCAGCCAACTCTCTCTACTCTGCCATCGCTGGCGGCCAACTACCCTCTAGCCCTCTTAAAACTGGCATTTATTTGTGTACTCGCTGAGATGGGATTGGTGAATGCGCCTATTGTTAGATAAAGATAACCAACAATAGGAACTGAGGTTTCCAAAGTCCTTTACAGGTGGGGCTAACCGCGGGAAAAACACTACAGATAACGGATCATGTATCTTATGGGGGGCCGCGACCAATGTATCGATCGCTATATTGGTCGACATCTCATCAAGATTTTCAGTTTAAATGTTAATAAAGTATGTGAAAATGCATCACCTATTCCTATTTAGGCCTAATCCACTAAAAATTACATTGCAAAGTGTAAGACATACATATATTATGACGTGTTAATTATGACCCTCTTAAGACAATTATGTAAAATACAACTTGTCTTACCTTTGTCAAGTCAAGAATGCTACTTGTGCTGGCACTTGTTGATTGGCATGAAACATCAAAATACACTTGTTGGTCAGCCTAGAACAGCGATTGAAAATTGCCCAGTAAAATTGACAGAAGTCGAACATAGAGTAAATTCTCTGAATCATCTAAGATTTTCATCACTTACCATACTATTTGCTATAGCCCTTTTCATTGCATCTTCCTTGTCTTCCATTTGATATGTTCGCCAGAACGTATTGGAAGGTTGAGAAGCACTCTCGTTCTCTAAACTTAATCCTGATACCACATCGGGGTATGACTTTGAACTCTTTTCTAGCCGATAAAATAATTGAGACCACAAGAAAGAAACCCGATTGGAGAAGTGGCGTAAACCGTGACTCATTAATGCTCAACAATGCTAACAGCCCTATTTAACTGAAATATTAACAGGTTGATCACCAGGAATGTGAAATTGAAAGACAGCTGATCGTTCACACTGACTGTTGTCTGGTCTTGATATTCACCAGACTTTCCCTGTGTCTCAGTCAGCACTGTGTCATCTTTAATTTGATGATCGCAAAGTTAGTTTTCCGAGTATAGTTATATTGGATACATTTGTACAGACTATTGGAAAAATAGTTCTTATTCTAAGAGATCGAGTGCACCTTTTCAGTGGAATTTTTCTCATTTCTTTCATACCTACCTCATGGCCATGTTTCCAGCTCCTTATCAAAGACTCTAGAACTTTATGTTGTCTTTGGAATGTAGACATGCCACCCCCACTGACTAGGGAGGCAAGAACTTATGCCGTGTTAAGAGCTCTCTTGAATGTTTGAGATTGTGTAAGACTACTTTTATTTTCTGCAAGGTTCAAGACACAGTGGTCCGCATCTTGGTCATGGAGAGGAGGGATGTCCAGGCTCAGACAGTTTGTTGTTAAATAGAAAACCATTATCGAACGCTTATGACCAAGGGCTTCATCAAAAGCTGGAAAATTGACAACCTCACAAACATTAAAAATGTGTTTGCAAGGCAAGGATATCCGAGTGAAGAATGTCTCTTTTCCACAATTCACAAAAGTGACTGCCTTCATAAATCTTTTTGGCTGTCTTAAGTTCCTCAACCCCAGAGAACTTTTGCCTCACAAAGAACACCTCATCATCTCCAGAATCTTGCGGATACACTCTCTGTCTCTCACTCACATGGACACCATCACTTTCTCCACTGCTTTCTCATGTACATTGGCCATCTACAGCATTGTGGACTATACTCCCTTCTTTGTTGTCTTCCACCTGGACCGCTGTTATGTTTTTCGCAGCTCCATTCATCACAATCCATGTCACGTTGGTCTGCGTTATTGTGCCAGTCATCACTCTTTCTGGTAGCCCCAACAGCACTATTCGCATGCTCTGCGGGTACTCCAATCACAGAAATATCAACTGATCCCCTTATGAGCCACGAAATCAAAGTGCGTCGTAAAGAATCAGAATGGGTAGTTGACGGAATCAACCATTTTAGGGAATCAGGAAGAACCCCTTTTTGTTTCAGAAAAACTTTTCTCCACAGGTTAGGTGCTTTTACAGCAATAGCTGATAGTATTGCAACTGCTGCCCCACAAATGTTCATGCATGTTTGCAAGGGGATGATTTTCAGGCATGTTGGTGAGCACGTGTGCGCTGTGGAATCAGCAGAACCATTTATGTCAACATGACCTTCAACAATTCCAGCAAACGACTTGGGAGACATGCACAGAACTCGATAGATACAATAAATGAAACAGCACCCTTCAAGTTCAATGGCAATCGCCAGCAACTGGTATCACTGTAATACCACTTGTTGGACTTGAGATCGACATAAATTTATTTCCAGTCGCAACCAGGACGATTCAGGGAGCTAATATATACTTGGTTGGATTTTTTCCTTCAACATTCATCATGAAAATAATTCATTCAGTTGATCTTGACAATTTCTCCGTAAGGTACCTCTGTAGGTCATTGCCAATCATCAAAACATCATTCAACATGATCACTGAAGTATGTTTCCTGTTCATCTGTAAGATGTCAGCTACCCCATTTAGAATTGCATGGCTGATCCAGCCCTTTCGAGCAATGGTGGCTAAATCAGACCCGAGGATATGACGGTTGTGACTTAATATGCTCCTCCTGTCTCGATAATCAAAAATTGGAGTTGCGTACTTGGCCATGTCATTGTCACAATAGGGAAATTCCGGTCTTGATCCATCCACTCTTCTTCTTCCTTGACGAGAGACCTGATGTCGCGCAGCTTGTGAACATTCAGAATTATTCTTTCCGACTGTTCCATAAACGTCCCTGCACGACAAGATATAGCACTGTTATTGCCACCTTTCAACAGATAGATCATTTGCTTGCATGTGGATTGCGGAGGGATACCTCTAAAGCTGATCGTTTTGGGCATTCGCAGAATCAAAGTAAGACCAGAGGCCAGCACGATTGGTGGATAGTTTATCATTGCCGCTTGGTATCTCTTAGTGTCATGGAAACTATTATTCTTGATTATCTCCTGGAAACATTAACATTTTTTGTCTCAAACTATGCAGACAAGAACTAAGTTTACCTGACAGGTAAAGAGTATGCAGCTGCCATACAAAGATCTATCATCAGATTTTTTCAGGAGGTGTTGGAAGACTGCAAGGTTTCAGCTCGTTTCTGTTTATTTTCTTTTGTGATGCAACCAGGTTTAAGGTCAGAGACCCATGATCATCATTTGCACCAGCGAGATTCTATTTTTCCCCAAAGCAAATGTACTGTAATATTGAAGCTCTTGAGAGGGTTTTGCAAGTAAAAATATCTTAAACTATTTCAAAAATATGCGTAAATATAGCGTGACCACAGGGTTTAGCGTGTTTCCGGGCCATTTCTTATGATAAGATTTCATTTCAATCAGTTCAAAAGAACAATATGGAAGCCGTGATTGTTATAAAAAGTGTTCAAATCGATGATTTATGGACTCTCCAAATTACAGTCTCGACTCTCGACACGTTAGGGCCTATCGGCACTAGCAGACAAAACTGGAATTGTCTCAACAAAATCTAAGGACATGATTTGTCGTGACAAATTTTTGTCGTGTCTGCAGCATCCGCATTCAAATTTTCAAAGCGGGCAAATTCTGTCAACAGCCTAATATAGTTCTCATTACATTTCACCTTTCTATTTTGTCATGCGCGCTAAAAGATTGAACAGTTTGGCGGGATAATGGATCACATCACGATGGTCGGTTGCCAGGGACTTTTCTCCCGTTTGTGCGGGCACAGTGTTTACAGCGGTCTTTTCCCATTACCTCTGAGAAATAACAAATATGGCGGCCCAACTGGAGCATAGCAACTTAGATTTAAAAGCTAACAAGGCTAGATCAGAGCGAGAGGGCAAATTTTGGAACACCAGCACTGTAGAAATGAAGTTTGGCTTAAAGCTGTGAGATTTGCTAAAAACAAGCCAAATTATGGAATGGGAGAAATGGATTCTCTTCACGAGGAGGTTTGCGGTAACAAACTTGAACTTGCCGGACCCCTTATCGCCTCCTATTTGCAGGAGTTAGGGGAAAGCTTGAAGCACAAACAAACTCATTCAAAAGCAACGGGGCTCATTAATCCCATCACTCTGTTTATCCCTTGGCCAGTGTTTAGACACATAATGACTCTGGCTTGAGGATATGGTTGTGAGGTTGCTGTATCAGGGAAAGGGAAGAAAATTGACATTGTTATTGAAAAGCAGACCTCCGCAAGAAAGATATTTTGCCCTTCTCGATTTTCTGCACAAAGCTATTTGCATAAGAGGAAATTCAGGAAGGCTGACGGCAAATATCACTATATCGGCCGATCTTCTGTGGTGGTTACAAGAAATACCCCAATCACTCTGCACTACAACATGACAAGTAATCGTCTGACTCTTACATTTGTAAGTTAAGACATTAATACAAAATGGGACAGAATTAATCAATAATGAATAATGAAAGCCTAACAAATTTCTGATGCCAGAATTCTTTCCAATCTCCTGATTAGAATGCTCCCCTTGCATGAAGCTCTTCTTTTAGTGCTTTCATGTTGATGGTTTTTTGGTCAATATTAACTGGTGGCCTTGTTACTCCTCTTGATGAGTGTGCACACTTCTTGTGAGCCTTAAGAGTTAAATCATCTGGAAATCTCATTTCACGTTTCACACTTGAATGGCTTAAGGATAGCCAGAAAATTTTCATCAATTTTCATCTCTTGTGCACACCTTACAACATCCTTAGCATCTTCACAAAATGCACAAAGAGAAGCTTCACCTCTTGATCGTCCACACACAATAGCAAAGGGTATCCTTACAGTGTGGTGGGAGGCGAGACTCAAAGTGAGATATGTAGGAAGAGGGGACAGGCTGGTGTTCAGGCAAGTAAAATGCCCTAACATAATAAGTGCGCATGAGCTGCCACCACTTACCGACGTTGCTTGTTGATTGAGATCTGTTGGTTAAATTTAAATCCTGCTTTACACCTGAATGCTTTGATTCCTTTGCTTGCAAGGAAATAATACCATAACCCACTTTGTATTGGCTGTAAAGTAATTCTGCATGATACGGTACAGCATATCCAATGGTCCAAACTGTTAAGTTAACAGCTTCTGAATAGAATAGAGAGATGAGCTTGAAGTACATGGTGCACATCTCCTTCAGTTGATTTACTCCAGCTAGATTTATTTCAACTTTGCTGAAGAGCATCCCAGAATCTCGGAGATATTGAGCTGCCTTACCAAGAGCGAGGTGCTTGATCTTCTGAGGACCAGAGTCATCTTCTATTTGAAGGGCATCAATTAATCTAAAGGAGTACCTGGCCAATGAAATAGCTTGTTCACCTATAAATCTAGTGGTGATGTTGTTGCTCCTTCTATCTTTGTCATTGTAGTGTTCCCTTATCTGCCTTGCTAGGAATGCTAACTGACAACCTTTCCTAACTGCACTACCTCTGACACCATAGTCTGATGTAGACCTACCTATTGCTACCTGAAGTACCTCATGCTGCTCTGTAACTAATGCTGACTACCTAACTCTATCACCAGCACCCTCAGGGTAACTTGAAGAGACTGATTTACCAGTTGCTTTTCCCTCTTGATGAGTATCCTGCACCTGCAAAGGTGAGCTCAAAACATCTAGAAATTCATCAATCAAACCTCTCTTCAAAGCTTCCTGGTAAATCATATTCAGCATATGTTGCCAAGCATTGATCTCATTATGAACTGGCTCTGGTCTCTGGCGATCTGCAAACTCACCAATCCTTGGATAAACAAATTGTCTTATTCCATTCTCTGCCATAAATGATAGTTCCTTTTCATGCCGCTTGACTTGACTTAGAGATTTGCTCAGAGATTCTTTATAGGTGTTGAGTTTTTCAAGATCTGATTTCCTCTTTTCCATACTTGGTGGCCTCCATCTATCTGAAATGGAATGCCCTATGGATGCACCCATGGTCCCCAAACAACCTTTGTGAACATTTGCATAAGGGGAGGGGGAAGTAGCAGCCTGATTTAACTCACCATTAGCCCAACTTTGCCATGACTGATTAGCACTTGGCTGAAACTCTTAAGTGCACTGCTGACCACAGACAGTCAAAACATTACCCTCTAGCATTAACATTTCCTTCACTGCTTCCATACTCTTTCATTGCCTTTCCAAACACACCCTGTAAAAACCTACCCCTATTGTAACCACTTATTAATTTTTCCATGGTCTCCTTTTGAGCACATGATGTAATATAATCCCATGCACCATACAGTGCACCTTGTTCCCCACCATGGATGAATTCTAGAATATTTCTAGCTTCCTGCCTTCGCCTGTAGGGTGTACTTGAATGAGGATTATTTATCATTTCAAAAGTAGTTGCACTACTTTGTCTGCGTGCCTTGGCATGCTGCTTTTGTTCCAAAAGTGTCTTGACTTTCTCATAATCTTTGGTGACACTCTCCAACTTTCTTTACAAATCCTTCAGCTCCCCCTCAATGTCTTCCTTCTGCTGGTTTACTTCCTCTAATGTATTCATCAAAATCAAATATCAATAAATCAATTAATTTACCAAGGAGTCAATCAAGAGCAACATCATTAGGAGTGTCAACAAGAACATCTTTATTACCCTTTTTCTGACAAAACAAGCTACAGTATAGGGAATAGAATAATAGCAAGAGGTTGTGGCTTCGTTAATAGCTGTGAACGCTAAAAAGGTTAGGAAGACAGACTAACACAGATTATAAAATTTAAAGGTTAAGTCAGATACAAACTAATAACAAAGAACAAAAACAAAACTACAATAGGGCCGGCTTTTGCCTTAAACAAAGAAAAGATTTTTATGTCACTATGTCATATATTTCAGTTAACAAAAATTCATTCAAAAAAGTAATAACCACAAAAAAAAATTGGAGGCCCTAAAATAATACTTTGCTCAGAAAGCAACGCAGCACTGTCATTTTCATAACCATTGAACTAGTGTATCCTATTAATTATCTATTGAATTTGGAAATATGAGTGCCCATGCTACTTCTAAATTTAGAACACAAAGGGCCATTTCACCTGCTTCAAGTCTAGCTGTCTCAACTCTCTCTTCAACTACACGAATCTTCCTTTCTTTTTCACCTATTTCTGACTCTCGAGCGTTAACTCTAGCTTCCTTGTCATCTGTGCGAAGTTTCTTTCGTTCACAATCCTCTGTGATTGCTTCAGCGGCAAGTATCGCTTCCCTCTTTATAGAATGCCCGACTTGAACCGGTGAACTGTTCCAAAATGAGTTCACTGTTCTCTTTGAATCACACTTCCCTGGTTGACGATCAACTTTGCCACATCTTCTGCTCTTTGAGCAGGAGCTTCTGAACGCTACAAGAAACCAAAACGTTTTTATTTATGGAGCAACTACAACTATGATTTAAAAATGGCGGACGGTTAAGAATGCATTTCAAAGTGGGGGGTTAAACTCATTCTACCTACCTTCTTTCTACTTCTTCTTGGTCGCTTCGAGACGCCATTACTTCAGTTTACATTTTGAGCTTAGGATACCTTGGCCTGATGGGATACGTTCTTTTTTAACGGACAAAATATTCATCAGACAGGGTTCCCACGGGCTTTCTTGCCTTCTTGAGAAACTATTATCGAGAAAATGCACTAAGTTCTAAGCTCAAATGTTTATTCCCGTGATAAAAAAACTTCAGAGCTGGTTATATTACACGTTCATGACTGTATGCGCTTTTTAAAACCACCCCTAATACTTTTTAGGACGTCTACGATGCAAGGGACATTTTAGAGAACAAACAGCGGGAAGATGCCTCCCCTGCAGATTTGTTGAGAATTAAGACTTCATAATATATGCATGCTCCTTCATAAAACAAAATTTTTTAATGTGAAAATACACACCTTCATCAATTTATGTACATAATTTACATCTTTGTTAGCCATTGCTTAGAGGCCGCATGGATCACGTGATCACAACAGCGTCGCAGAGGAAAACTACCTAGACCTTCGTGCATTTAATGCTGCTTATGGTGTGCTTGTTTTTATGGCAATGGTTGAACACTGCAGAAGACAGAGACATACACGTCGAGGCAACCCCTACTTTTGGAAACTCCCAAGCCCAAACCCTTGGTTTGAGATCCACTACAATGACCAAAGAATTCCCAAAGAGTATTTCAGAAAACAACTGCGCATGAATCGTCATACCTTGATATCTTGTTGAATGTCTTGTGACCTGCGGTAACATGCGAAAATACAAAGTTGCGTGACTACATCGTTCCAGATAAAGGACTCGCACTTGGTTTGTATCGTCTGGTGCATGGGAACAGTTATGAAAGTACTGGGCCAAATTTCAATCTTAAAAGATAGACTGTTCTAGAAGCAGTTCAAGCCGTTGTGGACGCCCCTCTCAACCTGAAGAATGTCTACATAAAATTTCCCATTACAGAAGTGGCTTCTACAAGACAGCCCATGAAGGATGCCACCATTTTTGCATAATTTCCATTAGATTTTGGCCCTGCTTTTCAATCAATTCAATGCTCCTGTTACGGGACAGATTTTGCATTCACTTTGTTTCACTTCGTTTATTTTTGCATTGAACTTCAGCACTCTGCCGTAGCCGGGAGCCAACTCTCTCTACTCTGCCATCGCTGGCGGCCAACTACCCTCAAGCCCTCTTAAAAGTGGCATTTATGTGTGTACTCGCTGAGATGGGATTGGTGAATGCGCATATTGTTAGATAAAGATAACCAACAATAGGAATTGAGGTTTCCACAGTCCTTTGCACGTGGGGCTAACCGCGGGAAAACCAACACTACAGATGACGGATCATGTATCTTATGGGGTCGACATCTCGGCCAATACTCAACCGACATTCCTATAGGTCGATATAGTTGGCGTTCACTGATACTTCATCGATATATTGGTCAGGACAACGGTCGATATATCTCTCACTACATCGGTCGATAGTATTTAATACGATAAGAATATTCTGATTTCATTGGGTGTTTTGCTGTTGTTATGGCCCATAGTATACTCTCAACGCAAGCGTAAACTTTTGCAACTGATGTTGTTCCTTACGGTAAGAAATGCCTTAAAAAAAAACCCATACTAGTCTTGTCCTTCCACAATCGCGGAAAACTTTGGTCGCAGGAGAGTAGAAAAGGGGAAAATATTTGTAAGTTCTCACGAACAGAGCGTTTCTTGTTTTTTTTTCTGGAGAACATCAGGATAGGAAATTTAAATGATCCATGAAAAGAAAAGAGGGGTTAACAACAATTTAAAGGAGCTACGTCACTCACCGTGCTTCTTGACAAAAAAAAGCCTAAATTTTTCAATTTCGTTGTTTGTAATCTGTGTTAATCATCGCCATCCCTAATCATCCTCGTACCGTTTTGGTTCATCACTTTGTTGCCGTTTTTCTAACTTAGCAATTAAAGGTGATTCTGCACATTGGAAAAAATTACTTATAACTCGTGACAATGCTTCCTTAAGTTAGTAAACTGCATGTGATGTTAACGCAAGCGGTAGCAAGCCCTATGTATACTCCCTAATATTTCTCTGGATAAGGGCGCGCGCTTGATGTATGACGTGGCGATATGAGTGGTGTGTGCGGTGAGCATGTAAAAAGGTATAAAAAGTGAGGTAAATTTCACTTATTACGTGTAATATTTAACACTTTATTATAATAACTGTTACATATCACTATTTCGACTTTTGTACATAGCACTTTCCTCTATAAGTGTCAATAATATAACATTACAAATGTAAATGCATTTTAATTTAAATCATGAAAATTAGCTAATGGTGTACAGAAAGGAAGATATATTATTTTTTTCTATTTTACAAGTTTTCATCTTGAAAAGGGTAATGTAACAACATAACATAATGGCTTATGACAACATAAAAATGCAAAGTAAGTAAAATACGTAAAAACTAGATAAGAAGTTACTTTCCAGCATAGAAATTTTCATTTGGATAGAAGGGAAGCAGTTTCCTTCTTCTTTCAGTTTGTTTGCCTGGGCCCTGTACCCACTTAAGGCTTCCCGGCAACGTAATTCAATTTATTTTATTGGTGCCTTTCCTTTTGTTCCTCTTTCCTGCTGTACCACCGAGTGGTACTTTTCAACGTTGATTATTTTTAATTTGCACATACCGATACAATCATGGACCGTATTTCAGGGGATAGCAAAGTCTCTCATGGCTTGTGCAAGAGAGCAGTTCTTGTTCTTGAAAATTTCGAGAACTCCTTCATATCTGTCATGAATTCCCTCTAGATTTGTCTCCCTAATCATTCCTGATGGAGAAAATAACATTATTATTCCACCCTGGCCCTGTCTCACAAGGACTGGGAACTACAAAATTCACGAAATTATTGGCTGAAATTGATATTGATTGCTGTCTAGACTTTCCCTTCTAGACCGTCATCTAGATCGTGTAATGTTTTGCAGTCAAAAAGTTGCAAACTAAAACGTAAAATCATAGACTATTTTAGTTTTACAATATCTATTTGGGAAAAAAGGTATAGAAGACGGGCAAATTGTGGAAGAATCAAATTCGGCTCATCTCCGTTTGCAGTCAAACGTTAGTACAAATCAATTAAATTCTTCTTGCTTTTGCCATATTATAAACAGAGTTTCTGTATCAGTAAACAGATGATAATGATCAGCAGCGGTGATAATAGGCTTTGATTTTGGGGTAGTTTTCTCTTGTAATTGAGCGAGTGCCTTTAATATTTTGTCTGTTCGATCCGCACATTTCGGATCGGACACGGATTCTTTGAGTTTGGCGTGCATTTTGGCTTCCTCAAAAGACATTGGATGTTGTAAGGAAACAGAATTTTTGAGATCTGGTCTTTAACCCTGGGTAAAATAATTGATATATTCCCAATGTTGTATAAATTGGCTAAATTATAAGACTGAAAACTTTGAAAGCTTTATTTGATGATTCTCTGGCTAAGATCCGTGAAAACGGATTGCCATGCGGTTTACCCCTTATTCAGCTCAGTTAGATCAGGTTGCAATCAAGTAGTGAAATCACGCATTATAATATGTCGCGCATGGGATAATCTTGTCACAAATGTGGCAAATTTATTTGTTGCACAAGTCGACGGATAGCCACGGCAAATTGGCTGACCATCAGAAGGTAGTTGATTCTGCCCATTTAACTTTGCGGCAAAAGCCACACATCCGAATTGGGTTGGAATTGCATTTTCAACGCTTGTGTGAGGTGTTCAAAATTGTTTGCGCTGAAACCTGGGTATTGTTGAACCACACATTTACGTTCCCCATCAAAGACAACGGGAAGGTCGCCATTTTTTCATCCTCACTTAGCTTATAGAAACGAGCTTTTCTTTCAAAATTAGCCAGGAATTCATTGACATCCAGTTCAGGAATTCATTGACATCCAATTTCAGTAAAGGAACGCCACAACTTGCCAGAAAAGACGGTGTTTGCATGGGATGAAAGCTTGAGTGCACTCGTTAGGTTCGCCAATTGAGCATTCCAGTGGATTGCTAATTCTTTTGTATGGTCGGAGAGTAATTTAGTGACCTGATCTGTGTCCATGGTCGGAACTTCGTTTAGTGGGAGATCTGAAGTTTGCAGCCCATGATCAGAACCTAAGTACTCTTTATGTGAAACAACTTGAGCGTATTGCATCAAGCACATGTGAGACAAAGACTCCATCCGTGAATCACTATTTTGCAGAGATTCTAGAACCTTAGCAGGTTCTAGTGTAGATGCCAATTTTGCCTTAATTCACATAAACACCTTGCTACTGTCAAAATACAGGAATTGTCTGATTCAATTTACAAGTGTATTCAATCCCTTTTTCCCTAAAAGCGAGCAACAAATCAACACAACTTAAAAGTTGACGCTTCAAAGATTGAACATTAAGAAACCAGATTTGATGGCACATGGAAACAAACACTTAAGAGATAGCAAAAGGGTTAGTTGAGGTCCTGCCCTAAGGGACGACCCACATGGAGAGTTAGGTGGCTTAAAAGGTTATGACAAAACTTTGGTTTTATCAAACGAGTTGATAAAGGTGAAATTACCACCGTGAAAGATTTGGAAAGCTGACGTTTCGAGCGTTAGCCCTTCGTCAGAGCGAAAATTCGCCCTGACGAAGGGCTAACGCTCGAAACGTCAGCTTTCCAAATCTTTCACGGTGGTAATTTCACCTTTATCAACTCGTTTGATAAAACCAAAGTTTTGTTTTGATCTCTCCCCCCGACGCAGCACCA
>BLFN01000227.1:1221423-1225821 GCA_014634225.1 Acropora yongei | reverse complement strand
GGGTCTTTCACGAAACTTTGGACCGATTTTTTAATAAAAATGTTTCGCGTGGGTAACATTTAAGCCAACCAACATAATCCAGTTAATATAATTATTGATATGAAATTCTCTTAAAATAGGCTTAAGTTCCCCTTTAATACTAGTCCACTGAAGGTAAAAAAGGGGTGTTTACAATACGTTTTGAGTTTTGCAGGCATGAGGTTTTGGTGGCAAATTTCTCATTAGTGTTCTCAATTTGTACCCTAATCTGTGTTGGAAATTTAAATTCTAGTAATCTGCAAACACTGTGCTCTTTTTTTAATATGTATATATATCTTATATGCACATTTAATATCTTCATTCTGATGTTCTAGACACACGAGCAAAGCTACATATTTCTGGCGTATTTAAAACCAAACATACATGTACACCAAAATCCCTGTGATAGTCCCCCTCTAACTTCAAAAAAGTTATTTGATCAATAATGGATTTTAAAACTTTTCATGAAAAATTTAAACAGGAACAAAATAAAGTAAGGAAGAGAGAAAAGCCAAAACTTAGCTAAGGTTCTGTTTTTTTTTTTTAATTGTCCAGGGAGCTTTCTCTGCTGCCCCTGGATGAAAATATCTACTTCCCCTTTGTTGCTGTTGTATCTCTTTTCCATAACACCTAAAAATAAGTAAAGAAATGATAATTACAAATATTATAGATGTAAGTGCATTTATGAAAAATGTTTTATTTGTGATAAATTTTCCTAATACTGTTTTTTTTTTTTATTTGTTTTCTTTTTCAACTCATAATATGGTTGTCAAACAGAGGTGTAGGGCTGTACTCTTCTTATTTTCTCCATCTCCCATTAATTTGAAAGCAAAAGGTTTTTTCCTTGGATTCGCTGCATTCAAGCATTGCAGTTGAACTTACAATTTGTAAAACCCTAAGCTCAAAATTTCCAAACTATACAACTTAAAGTAAATCAAGTCTAACTTTTCTCTATCCAGGGCAACACCTTCGCCACCCGATGCTGTAACTCTTCCCTTGAGAGACGATTTTCTCACTTCATCAATAGTAAACAACTGATAAAGTAAGACCTTCAATCCCTCAAGGGGTTTTGTTGTATTTTTAATCATAGCAAGATGAGTCGTCTGAAACAAGAAAAGGAAAATCCTCACTAAGTTCCTAGTGATCCCTTTTGTTTATGGAAGTGTAATACACAGTTATTTCAATTAAGGTTGTTGGATAAAAGTTTTTAGGCCACTACATGGCTTTAAGTTTGGAAAATTCTTCTAGATTTAACCCTCTACTTCTAGCCATACATTTTGGTTTTGTCACGTAATCTCAAAGCTTTGATCCAACAGAGGTAATTAAACTAGCTGTCAAGTAAGCTGCAATTCCAAAGTTAGTTGCTTTTCAAAGTTACCTCAGACTCTTCACTATTCAAGGCTCCTGCTCTAAGACCAGAATTATTTGGGCTTCCCTAAAGAAACAAAGAGTAACATAAAATTCACTCACTGTTAATTTGTCAAGTATACTGAAAATAAACAGAAATTTCTTTTAAATTATTTTAGTCTCAAGGGACAAAGTTTCATGACCAAATAAAAAAAGCTTAACTCAAGTAGCAAGAAAGCCCATCTAAAATTGATATGTTACAGGGCTGAGAGGAAAAGAAAAACAATGAATATGCAGGGATTGCAAATTTTTCTTCCCTTGGGGTCCTTTTTCCTTTAGTCAGGTTTTTGATAGGAAGCTACCATAAAACCAACAGAGAAAGTTACTTGTCTAATGGAAAATTCTACAACTGCTAGACTAATAGTTGTACATTTTCTTATTAGACAAGTCACTTTCTCTGTCATTTTTTCAATAGTTTTAGACCAGTTATTTCTTTGCCCTCAGTGGCCATATGAAATGGCAAAACTTCGCAAGGGTCACAAAATGTGAAGCCTTATTTGCAAACAAGAACAAAATCATGGAAGTGGGGAGAATAATTAAGAAGAGGATTTAAAATCCAAGACATAACAACGGAAAATATAAAAATCTTTAGAACAAATCAATTCATTAATGGTAAAAATGGCTGGGAAAACTTACCCCTACCACCCTTTCCATCATCTGCTGGAACTTTTTCTCCCTGCCGCTCTTCACTAGCATTTAAGCATAGAAGTAAAGATTTGACACACATGTTAGGTCAAGTTTAAACAAACCGGTTACCTTTTTTCTTTTTTACATAATTTTTTTTTCAGTCGAATATATGCATTTAATATTTGAAGTAAATGGATTGAAAGGTTGAAATTGATGAATTGAAATGATGTGTGTACCTTCTTGCATTCCCCAGACACAATCTTGTTGTGTAAAGAGTCATTTGCTGCAGTCTACAGTATAAAAACATCAAGTTGTTAATTAAAAGTGATCATTATTTGTTTTAAGGAACTTGCAATCTCTGAATTAAACTTAAGTTCTGCATGGTAATTTGTAATTATTGGCATTACGTATTGGAAAGATAGTTTTTTCTTTTATTAAAAAAAAAGTAATATTAAAAATATTTACCAAAAAGTTTTTTTACATTTACCGTCCGCCACAAGGGCTCCATCAATTGAAATATATTGGTTACATTTGTGAGATGATTCTTTGCCCATTTATAATCTGCAGCGATTACATTATCTAGGAGATAGATGTTAAGGTCATTTGGGTGTTAGTGGCAGTAAGCTATTACAGATTGTAGCATCTAGCTGGCATATGGACAATGGTATGTATTAGGAATTTTGCAGTTTTGGAAAATGCACAGAAGGAAAAACATTTCATTTGAACTAAGATAAGTAAAGGGAAAATACGGAGCATTTACTTTTTGTGCTTGTAATACGCCGACATGCATGAAACAAGTGGCGGAGGACCTCAACAGTACCAAATACAAACTTGTATTTATCCCAAACACAGCATTAATCATCAACATAGACGTGGGTCAGTTGAATGTTTGCCCGTTCGAATCTTTGCTTCAGTCTCACAAGAGGTCCTCAATCTCTGCGAATGCTGTAGACCTTGTGAGGCGCCATGTCATAACCTCTCTTGAATCACTTAGGACAATGAAACAATTCAAGAATTGTTTTGTAAACTTCCCATCCACTTTCCTCGCGAAACTGAGGATGCTTTTGATCTGCGGTGATTGTGTTGTCCGCTGGACTACAGTTCCATCGTTACGTAGGGAAGGTAAAAAACTGTTAGTTAATGGGAGAACTATATATACATTTACATGTATCTTATTGATATTATAACTTGGAAGCTAGATGTTATACTTTCTTTTTTTTTTTTATCTTTATCTGTGTAACGTGTAGAATACGTTTTTCCTTGGAGTAGAGTGTAGTCATCTCGGCCTGCATTTGAGGGTTCATTCCCACCATGGCAGGGGCCGCTCTTGTTTTTCTTGTGCTCAGGCACGAGGATAATTCGGTTTGCCTCACTATCCCTGGAGGTGTCATAATCTGAGACCAGGACGTTGTTGAGGGCGCTGGGTCTTGTGGCTGTGGCCAATGGCAAGGGTGAACTGCATGATGCTGAGTTGGGTACCCTAGTCTGCCTCTTGGATGATTCTGGCACCCTCCACATAAAGTTTGCTGGTGCGTAGATTTCGAATGTCCTCATTAGTAATGAGGGTGTCACACTCAGCGATATATTTTGGAAGCTGGGAGTGCTGCGAAAAGGAATCGGTGGAGACTCTCCACCCTTGCAGTGCTGGGATTAGTTGTGCAAATGGGACCTGGAGGTCAGGGGACAGTGGCGGCCTCAAAGTAGCTGGCGTCTGTTACGCGATGGGCTTCATCGGAGGCATCACCAGAGTCAGATGATGTTGACTCCTGGTCAAACTCAGAGCCAGACTCTGAGGCTGATGTGGAGCAGATGTTGGTTTCCTCACTGCTGGATGGATCATCATCACTGGTTCCTCGGCAGGCTGAGGTACAGCTGATGATGTGGATGGCTGAGCTTGGCCTAGCACTCTGCGATGTTCATCGAGCTCCATCATGCCCATGTACAGCTTGGCCTCCCTCATGTACATTTTTTAGGGTTCAGACCCTATCTTCATCTGGTGGGCTTTTAACAGATGTTTATCCAGCATCGTACAGATGGTCTTACAACCAGCCACAGGGCACCACTTTTGTCTTCTGGTTCTAGGTTTTCTCCCTCTCATTCCAGGGTAGTTGGCAGAAGTCACGAGTTTGCGTTTACCGTGAAGCACGATCTCAGCGTGATCATGAAAGTCTGGAAGAACTTGAAAAGCTGTGAGTGGAAGCAGTAGAATCATTGACTTTCGAGCAGTTGGTTGGCTTCTAAGGGAGCGGTTTTTTTTTTATTGGCTTTACTCGCCAAGACGAAGTCAACCATGTTTCACGTGGTATTTTTCTACGTGGTATCTAAACGAACCACCGCAGGAAAAGG
>BLFN01000227.1:1208923-1211423 GCA_014634225.1 Acropora yongei | reverse complement strand
CCGAAAAATAAAAAAAAACTTCCCCAGGAACATCGCTTGTGCAATATTCTAGGACCTCGTCGAATGGAATGTACGCCGACGCCATTTTTAAATGGAATACCAGTCGAAGACGCAAGTTTTTTGGCGAAGAAACGGTGAAAATCAAGCGAAAATATCAAGGGATAAACACAACGAAGGAAAAACGCGACTGGACTTGCTATAATAATCTTTAGTGACCACAAAAAGACTCCCACGGGGCTCTCATGGATACCTAAATGGGTAAGGGTAAGTAGCGGACGAATTTGTCCGTTTGCCAATGAAAGGGTTAAACTTGACAGTGTTGTTTATTTTTGTAGTGAAATATGCATTGTTGACAACTATTTGATGATAGACTCAAAATGGCATTGCTGGAGTTTTTTGTCCTAACTGCCATTGGATTTAATTCAGGAGCTGTGCCAATAGTTCTTAACATTCCAGACCATGCTGTTTGGTTTTTTTCGATTAAACCACCCTTCCCCTCCCCCCCTTTCTCACTGAGATAACTTTTGAAACTGTTAGGCTGTCAAGCTTTTGAAAACCTTAATTAATTTCAATCTTCTGCATAATCATTCCACACTCACCCTTAACATGATACCCTCCCCAGTACCCAACGAACGTGCAAGAAAAAAAGTGGGTCCCCATAGGAAAATAATTGCTGGCAATATCCGACAGAAAGTGTTAGTAGGGCAAGAGGACTGAAACAAAAGGTAGCACAAACGTAATTTATGTTACTGTCTCTTAAAAATTAAAGAGACATGGAAAAAGAAATGTCAGTGGCTTGCTATGCTGATTGCGTACAGGATCGTCCCGATAGTCATAAAAAAAATAAGTCAGCCAACAGGAGTCAGTAGGAAGGTGTATGGGGGAGTGTATGCTGATATCATATCCGAATTTTCTAGGAACAAGCAGGAATGTACTACTTGTTTTCTACAAAATAAGGTACAACTGGAAAGGTGTTAATTGCAGCATATAGAGTGTGAGAATACTTAAAATAGTACCTTTATTCTTCAATCTTTGCTTTACGCCAACCACTGTTGTATTTATTATTATTTGAAGGAACTGCTTGTCTAAATTTGGTGGCAACCCTCAGCATGTTAGACTAAAAGAACAGTTTCTAAAGTGTACCTTTATGTTGTGGTTGATTATGCACACATAAGAAAGAGGAGAGGTCAATGAAACCACTTGACTGCCCTAGGGATGGTGTTATTTGTCAAAAGATTTAAGCTCTTTTCAAGAGGTCTTGAAAAGCATTTGTCAGAGCTGTTTTTAAGAATTCCACGGGGTGGGTTTCTGAAGCGGTGTTTCAGAACAAGAAGGGGTGGGGAATGGATAATTTATGGAACTACAAAATGGAAATAGACTTGCTTTCTTAGTTACTTCATATATTAATACTTTGTCCCCCCTCTACGCAAAAGCCTAATCAATTATTTTTTTTCTTTTTTTCTTTTCCTCTGTGAAACATGCTGGAGAACCCATACCCCCCCCCCCCCGGTTATCCCTTGTACTACCCATAAAAGGCTCTTAAAACCCTCTGAACATAGTTAACGTTTAGTCAGATGTTTGATCTCTAGAGTCAGAAGCTGAATCCGGAGAGGACGTTGATTGAGTGAAAATAGAGTAATAGAACTCCTTTTCCTTCAAAGTTGGACGAGCGTATCGCACAGCTGCTGCCTTGGCTTGTTTCCTTTTGGCAGAATAAAATCTTCGCTTTCTCCAGGATCTCCAGGATGATCCGGTTGCCTTCGCTCACCCTGGATGTCTTGTAGTCCGATAGGAGGACGTTGTTCAGGGCGCCAGGAGGAGTACCAGTGGCCAACGTCAGCCCGACACAGTAGATAGTCCCTTACAAGGGTAAACTGTCTACTGGAAATGGTCGCACCGGTCTCTGCCAGCTCGATGATGCTGGCGCCTTCAAGGTAAGGTTTGCTCTTCGTTAAGTTTGTTATATCTTCATTTGTGATGAGGGCATCACATTCAGCAATATACTTCCTCAGCTGGGAATCCTGCGAGAACGAGTCAATGCAGGCTCTCCACCCTTTGAGAGCAGGAATCATCTGGAGAAAGGTGTCCTTGAGAAAGGGGGACAGAGGTGGCATGCTCCTCGGATGGTATTTACGTCCGGTCAGGTAGGTGAGGAACATCTACAGAGAAGTGAGGTACGATGTTAAGGTCCCAGGGGCCTTTGACTTGTTCTGCAGATGTGAGTCAACCCATCTTACCCAGACGGCATCGCCATTCTCTGCCCCCAGGCGCTCCATGTCATCCTCGTCCGCTGCCAGGGTGTCGAGCAGGGTCTTAATCTGCGATGGGTGCTGCAGGCGCTGAGTCTTCTTCCAGTAACCTGCGTCCGGAAGGCCAAGGTATTGGAAAAAGCCACAGAGCCATTGGTGGCGGGCACTGGTAAAGGTCTGGCTTGTAAAATACCTCAAGTTTGTCATGTTTGGGGGATCACAGTCCCCTGAGTCTGATGACGTTGACTGAG
>BLFN01000227.1:1094640-1097140 GCA_014634225.1 Acropora yongei | reverse complement strand
CATCTTTCAAACGTTTACGTTTTTTGCTCGTCACTTAGTTGAACTCTCTCTGTGTGTGCCTCAAATAGAGTGCGGGGACTATCCACAGTAGGTCTTGTAGGTTCTAAAATCAAATAAAACAGAAACAGTTCAATTAACAAACTCTGATGAACAACCAGACAAACTTTTGTCAACCAGGATGGAAGTCCGAATTCCATTACTACATGAGTACTTCTATCAGTGTTCATAAACTGTTGCGTTTGTGCTGCTACATAGGAAAGACACTAAAAAATATAAATAATCAAGGTCCTCTCATTGGTTTAGAAGTGTGATTACAGGAGGTCTATGTAGGCAAATTTGTGACCTCACAGTTTTTTGCTTATTCCAATAAGCTCTACAAAAATTATACAATTTTCTGTGTTGGGACGTTGACCCCTCAAATACTTGTGAATTCATACTTATTCAATGCAACCAAACTGTTGATAGATGCAAATATTCCATCTTCACCTTTATTCAACTTTGAGGCTGTCCAGTTTATGTCACAGATTCTGGTTGGTTTGACCTTTGGTGACTGCTGGGGCACATTCAAACTGCATTCTCTGGAAGTACAGGCTGGGTTTGTTAGGCCATTCCGGTTAGCTGCTTCTACCCAGAAGAGCAAGGCAGTCACATGTATACATGAGCTATTCATCCTGAAGTAAAAGTAAAAAAATACAAGAAATTAATTTTAGCCAAAAACAAAAAATCCACAGAACAAGTTACCATAACTTCAGTTACATTTGTGTAAACAGTGCCCAAAGTCGGACAGTGAGGTGTAGTAAACCACATTAAAAATCCTAAATCTCATTGAGCAGCATTTATTCAAAGACAACTAAAGGAACTAACCCTGCAACACAAATGCAGCAGGCACTGGCAATTTACCCGCTTTTCTTGACCGCACAATGAGGCTCATCATTTATTGACATCGAATGGGTGCATCTCGCTTTCATAAAGCAGTGGTCAGAATCCACTGACACTCCATTATATTTGACTTCTTTCAAGAATCTTGAGTTGAACAGTCTAAAGGCTTTTCCTTTTCTGTACTTGTTCAATAGTCGTTGGTGCAGATCAACATCTTTTCCTCTGTGGTATCTTTAAGATACGATTTTTGTACTTTTGCTACTAGCTGAAGTAGACTGTCGACAAATGATGGTATCCATTCGGTGGGCCCTTAAAAACCTGATATGATCGGCCTTCTGACAGTCTTTGGCTTATGAATCTTCGTAAGGGTGTAAAAAACTGCAATGCGCGGTGGGTTTTGCATTTGTAGAAGCTATTTCTTCGTGAATGAATCAATATGGTTTCCTTGGTGGAGTTCTGAAATGATTTGTTTTGCTCTCTTTGCTGTCTCCTCCACCACTTATTTCAATTAAGGTTGTTGAATAAAAGTTTTTAAGCCACTACATGGCTTTAAGTTTGGAAAATTCTTCTAGATTTAACCCTTTACTTCTACCCATACATTTTGGTTTTGTCACGTAATCTTAAAGCCTTGATCCAACAGAGGTAATTAAACTAGCTGTACATAAAAGCTGCAATTCCAAAGTTAGTTGCCTTTCAAAGTTACCTCAGGCTCTTCACTATTCAAGGCTCCTGCTCTAAGACTAGAGTTATTTGGGCTTCCCTAAAGAAACAAAGAGTAACATATAAATTCACTCACTGTTAATTTGTGAAGTATTATGAAAATAAACAGAAATTTTATTTCCATTATTTTAGTCTTAAAGGACAAAGCTCCATGACCAAATAAAAAAAGCTTAACTCAAGTAGCAAGAAAGCCCATCTAAAATGGATATGCTACAGAGCTGAGAAAAAAAAACAATGAATATGCAGGGTTGCAAATTTTGCTTCCCTTGGGGTCGTTTTTCCTTTAGTCAGGTTTTTGATAGAAAGCTACCGTAAAATCAACAGAGAAAGTCATTTGTCTAATGGAAAATTCTACATTTGCTAGACTAACAGTTGTACATTTTCCTATTAGACAAGTCACTTTCTCTGTCATTTTTTCAATAGTTTTAGACCAGTTATTTCTTTGCCCTCAGTGGAATGGAATGGCAAAACTTTGCAAGGGTCACAAAATGTGACGCCTTATTTGCAAACAAGAACAAAATCATGGAAATGGGGAGAATAATTATTAAGAAGAGGATTTGAAATCCAAGACATAACACCGGAAAATATAAAAATCTTTAGAACAAATCAATTAATTAGTGGTAAAAATGACAGTAACACTGGAAAAATGGCTGGGAAAACTTTCCCCTACCACCCTTTCCATCATTTGCTGGTTTTTTTCTCCCTGTTGCTCTTCACTAGCATCTAAGTGATAAAGATTTGACACACATGTTAGGTCACGTTTAAACAAACTGGTTACCTATTTTCTTTTTTACATAATTTTTTTTTTTCAGTTGAATATATATGTATTTAATATTTGAAGTAAATGGTTGAAAGGTTGAAATTGATGAATTGAAATGATGTGTTTACCTTCTTGCATTCT
>BLFN01000227.1:1063472-1070972 GCA_014634225.1 Acropora yongei | reverse complement strand
GTAGAAACTTTTATATTAGTCTATAACATACCAATGGAAGGCTGAAGTGGAGGTACAGCTAATAAGGAAACTATAAAAATGAGATTATTGAAGAAAGTAGCACTCCAATCAACTTGATAAATGTGTCAATATCTTTATAAATTAAGGCTCCTGTATAATGGTTACTAGTTTTCTTGAAATAACCAGGAACAAACATAACACACCAGTAGAATTGGGTTGTGCGGTAGGTGAAGCTGATGACACTACAATAAAGAAACAAAAAATAGGGAAAAAGTAGCCTTGGTAGAGAGAGATAACTAGATGCAAAATAGGTTTAAATTAGTGTTCAGAAATGAGAAAAATAGGGTTAAAATAGCACTGCACTGCGAACAGTTATTGCAATAAAATAGTTGTAAAATAGGAGTAAAATAGATGAAAATTATTTTTTCCCTATTTTTCATAGCTATTTTAAAGCTATGTTATCACTATTTTAAACCTGTTATTTTGAAACAAAAAATAGGGAGAAAATAGCCTTGCCTGACAGAACTGAAAAATAATAGGGTTAAAATGGCACTGCAAAAAATTATTGCAATAAAATAAGAGAAATAGGTTCAATATAGGTATAAAGTAGGTGTAAAATAGATGAAAAATTGCCTCCAAATAGCTTTTACATAGTGTGAATGAATGTGAAAATAGCTTTAAAATAGAAAATAAGTTTTTAAATAAGCTAATAACAGTTAAAGCAACAAAAACAACAACAGCAAAGAACTTCAAGAACAAAAATTGAACTTGCACTAGCATAGAAGTTACAGTGTAATAACAAAAATGTAGTTTTGGCAGTAAAATGAGCATAACATGTACCTTAATGAAGTGCAATTCCATAAATTTACACTATCGACCATACTACGTCATTACATGCCATGTAAAATAATCTCTAAACAAGGTAACAAACTTTAGCGTTGTGGTTGTGGTAAAATAAATTCTGATTTCAACCTTAAGCCTCCAGGATGTCTTGCAACGATTTGGACGTAATAAACCCCAGTCAGGCTCGCCTAATGGAGACAAAAAATTGAGCCCTTCTATTATAAACTGTATTCATAACTGTTTCACGAGATAATTGAGTTCTGAATACATGAAAATATCATATCGGGTCCCTTCATAAAAATGCTACTCACGTACTAGATATGATGACGAGTTCAACTTTGAAAAAGAATAAAATCGTCAGCACGTAAATAACGGTGACAAACTGAGATGCAACAACAAGGATAGCTTGCGTGACAGGCGCTTTATGAGCCAAGCGGGGTGAACGCGACACGAGCGCGAAGCGCGAGACAAGGGGAAGCGAAAAATGAAGCTTTATTTTAAGTTTGGGAAAAAGGTTGTCAAAAAGTGCCACTTACTATATTGCACGCACAACATGAAACAGTTCAAAGAGAGCAGTCATAAGACTTCGCAGAACAAAATGCTATCGCATTAATTCAAGCGACGTTAGTTTTGGCACTTAGACTAGAATTGATTTCACAGATGGCCTATCATACCCTGGCAATTTTAAGGATTTTAAACCCCAATGAAAGTCCAATGTCGCGTTTTTTTAACTCATAAACGAACAGAACTGCGTCTTGTAAAAACAAGTGGCTAATCTTATCTTGAAATTCCTTATCATACATTGCATTGTGAAGTAATACAGAATCACGGGCAGCTAAGAAACGAAAACTTGACCAGAACTTTCAAAAGAAAATGTTGAATTATGGATATAATTTACATAATCCAACACATACTAGTTTAATCATAGCTGCTTACAAGTACACTTATTACTGAGTGTTTTTAATTTTTCGATGTATGGTTTCCGGCGCCTAACCTTGATGTCGTCAACAGCGATACCAAAGTGACAACACATCTCTCTAAGGAGTGGGATTGCAAGGGTATTTAGTTTCCCTTTAGAGGACAGTTCGCAAAGGTTGAAAGAGTCAAATACAATCGGGTGCCTTGGTGTGAGATCGTCAACCACTTGGGATACCATGGTATCAATGTCAGCCTCATATCTAGCAGCATCCATCACCTCGATTTCAGCTTCTTCGTCAGGGAGAGTTTTCTTTGATGCAAGACGGGAAAAGAATCCTCCTATTTGATTGGCTGTCAGGAAGTCGTCACTGTGGAACATCCTGGTACCATTGATATCTTTAGCATGCATCATAGATTGAGCCACTGTCATCTCTCCAAGTTTGAACTTTTTGGTAAGATATGACCGTTGTGCAGCCGTGAACCTAGTACGTCGTGGTCCAGTTACCTTCAGCGCCCAGCCGATATCCACACTTCGTGTACTGGTGTGTTGAGTAGGGACACTTAAGACGGGTACCATAGTGGTTCCTTGTCCTTCCAGTTGTTCAGCATATTGGACAGCAGCTTTGTCGTATAAGGTTTCACTCTCAAGGGTATATTGATGCTTACCACAGTCCAAGTGACGAAGCACTGATGAATGCCTAATGAACCTCTTTATACATCCGTCCTCCGGACAAGCAAAAAGGCTCGTCGTGAAAGTTCTGGAGGTGAAGCATCTTCACCTCCAGAACTTGTGGATTCTTTTTCATCCCCTGAGCGTCTTGCGGAAGCAGTTGTTCGTCTTTTTATCGATGAAAAATTACTTCGGTGTACTTGGGCTACCACAAGGGCGGGTAAAACGCCTGAACCTTGTCCCGAAGACTTCTGTTGATGCACAAGCTTACCCGGACCGATTCCGTACGCCCTCCACACGCGAATCCCCTCAACTGAATACTCTATGTTGGATAAAAGGCTCACACCATCTATCTTGAATGCTGGAGTTTCCACGCTTGTAAACGGTTCACAAAGTGTGACATTAAGGGAAGGCACTCCACCGAAAGATACCATGGCTTTGAACATCTGTTCGGGTGTCTCGATGTCATTCCCTGAATTTAGGAAGACTCTCATGTGAGACTTGATAGTCGCTGCCTTGGGGTCACACGCACCCTTTCCTCCCTGTGGATCTGAAAAGTCAAGCCTCTTGAGTACGATGCCCTCCTTTTGGCCTAGTTTGCTTGAGCTAATAATGACGTGCCCGCAGTGATAGCAGCCGGCATTGTCTGGCCGATAGTAGACAGCTGTCAAGCTTGGCATGATGAATTTTAGCTGCTGGATCACGTCTGCTATCCTGACTGCAGGCCTTAAAAATATGGCAGAATGTTAGCATCTGTATTTCGCCATCTACTCTGATGAACGCAACACTGATATGCCAAGGAATTCCTCGTTTCCCAAACCAGTCTGTCTGGCTCCTGCGGTACTTCCGTGGCAAATACTTCATGGCCCAGTCCTGGATGACAAGGACAGAGGATTTGTTTAGGGATTCCAGCAATTCAATCCTCGCTGAATCTTAGTGGATTGAGCGTAAAATATGTGCCTTTGTCTATTTCGTCCATTGTTGATGCTAACAACTCGCAGCGATCGCAACAGTCATCATGGCTGTGTTTGCAGTCATCATAAAAAGCAGGATCTTTGCAGTCACTTAATGCAAACAACCTGCAATGATCTGCCACAGTTGAACTCTCACAAACATGCACCTGCAATTGAAAACGACTTCTGAGTTCTCATTCTGTTTAAGGATTAAAAACCCGATGATGAACTTATACATGCTTTATTCTTAAATCAATTAAATCAATGGATAGAACAAAACCCACGAATGCTTCAACATCAACCTACGCGATGTATTTATAATTCTCTTCATTTACTGTTTTTGTTTTGTTTTGTTTTGTTTTTTTCTCATTGATTTCAAAGCTACACGTTTCTATATGCCAAAAAAGTATGATAAAAAGTTTGCATGCTTCACCAGCAACACATGTTAGTTAACAGGAACCTCTAATTTTTGAGAACTTGGGTGGATATAAGTTAAGCTTTTGAAGCGGCGTATAAATGTAAACCACTGCTTGTCTTAGCATCTCCGTTTACAGCGGTTTCTCCATAGTGCGATCTAAATGATCAATGAGAAAACTTACCCTGTAATCACTTTAAGGTAGCGTTTTGCGGCATGTAGACGATTCTGCACATTCTTAACCCAGTGCATCCCTTTTCCAGCGTCCCCAAGTTTCTCGGCTACTTCTGCTAGGTTGTCAAATGCCTGAGCACCCGATGAGCTTATGTAGTCGAGGTCTTGAAGAGATTTCCTTGAAGATGCTGAGCAGACGGATAATACTCGCAACAATGTGCTACGGCTCAACGGTCTGAAATTACACTCATCACAATGTGCTGTTTACTGCTGTACCATTCTCCCAGGGATTAGAGTTCTAATAACATTGGGGACTTTGATTGTGGTTTTGTCGCTGAGTACGATAGAGCGCTGGCCAAATGGCAGATCTTGCATGATATGTGGGCTCGTAATAAACATTATGAAATGTTCAATCTGCGAGGGAGAAACATCCTGTCTTGGCCCTCTTTCATGAGACACTGGCATTCCCCTGCCATGTGTCAAGCATTTTGTCAGATCTTGTACGTATTTAAGGAGAGTCTTGTAACATACTTTGTCTGCCATTATCGATAGTATTTGTCGTCATGTTGCCCAGTTGCTGGCAGCACCATAGCACTCAGAAAGAGCTGCCATGAGTGTCTCATCTACGTTGCTTTCTGGCGAAGCCTCCTCACTCGAGATTAACTGTTGCCGTAACACGCTTGAGGAGGCCACCTCGTTGAACAAAGGCTGTGAATCCTGAGGGCTTATGTCATTAAGTATAGCGACAGTGGCTTGACCTGCTTTGCACGTGTAGTAGCGTTTCGTTCGTGCACTCGCCTTTTCCCATGGGGTTTGCAGCTGTGATCTTACTGGACTTATGTCTCTTGGTGCTAGATAAGTGTTTAGAGTGTCTAGAGTGGGCTTCTTTTCATCTACTCTCAACAAAACTTCTTCATCTTCACTTGACGTATCGCTAGGGATGAACAAATTTTGACCCGGGGTAATGGGAGTGCTCTGAGGAACAGGACCCTAAGAGGGAAATGAAATTTGTTTTTTTTTGAAAGCTATATGATCCACCTATTTGTTATCAAAGGAAGTTATTCATTTCCACAGGATCCTTTCGGTCTTTTTACCATGATGTATTTAAGGTGGCTCCCTTGAGTATTGATGAATACCATCACTACAGGAAAGAAACCTAGTTAATTTCTCTTGAAGGTTTCCCTGTAGAGATTTACCAATATGGGTACCGATATAATAAGGGTTACTTTTTGGGTGTTAATTTTTTTTATGAACGTTGCCATGGTAGCATGGTATGTGGTTAGAACTGAGCCAATTTAAAACAACGTTTACCCGAGGGAATGCGAGAAAATTAGCAGTTAATTTAATTTTTAGGTTTGATGTTTCCAAATAAATATGAAAAACAATCGCATTATTACTGTGAAATTAATAATGATAAGTTGCTCTTCATTCCTCACTTTATATTGAATATACACGCAAATATGTTTTTTATATGTCAGTTCACGTGCAAAAAGCGCTTTAAATCTTGCGATCGCATTCATAATACGTCAGTAATTAAAAAACGAAAGATATCTTGAGCAACTGAAAAGAAGTTGCAGAAGTCACGGCTTGACTTCCGTGACACCATTTACACAAGTTGACGGATTGATGCTGTGACTTTGCCGATTTTGAGGGTGTTGATAGTCGGCGCTGATGCAAAGCCCGGCGCTAATTTTTATATCCGGATAAAGGCCAACCTTTCTACTTACTAAATCTAAAAATTTCGGGCGATTTGCTATTTTACCGGGAATGGATATTTCATTCTGAAAAAATGCATCGAGTCGGGAATTTCGACCACGCAAAATTTTGCTAATTTTTGACGGCTTTCCCTGAATTTCTGTTTCGAGCCAGAGGTGAATGTTAAGGCTCGAATTACTCGTTGCGAGGTATTAAACAAGTTTCTGGGCACAAATGTGCGGTTTAAAGCGATGCAAACTGAAAATGGGGATTGATTTGAATAAAGCATCTTACGCTAAAATGGCGGCGTTTTCAGGAATTAAAATAAATCTTTCAAGAAAAAAAATCCACTACGTTTCTTACAGTATGATAGGCTGTCTTTGTATGAAATATGAAGAATTTTGATTTTTCATCATGTGCCAACTTTTTTTATTTTCGCTCGGTTTTAGTGGACATTTCCTCTTAAGACATACTTGTTAAGATAAGACACAGGGATAAACTCTATTGTCAGATTAACAAGTATAAACAGCCAAATCTTAATTTGATGGCCCTTCATAAAAAATTCTGAAACAGTGTGGTTAAGGATATCAAGGCTAGTAAGACTAATTTCTTGAAAAACGACGTTTTATGTAATAGTAAAAATACTAAAAGGATATGGCCTGGGAATAAGGTCAATAATTAATATAAAAAAAGTTAAAACTGACTTTATACATACCCTAAATGAAAATTGAAAGGTTATCGACAATCCCTCTGCTATTGCAAATATTTTCAACCACTTTTTTGTTAATGTGGGCATAAACACTGGGAAGGACATTCCTCCTGGTAACTGGTCTCCTGCCTCTTTTCTTAAGGGAAGGTATTCTGAGTCTATGTTCCTTTCCTCTGTTACACCACATGAAGTTGAGGAATTTATATCTCAAATGGACAATAACAAATCTATTGGTCCATTCAGTATTCCAGTCCCTCTTTTAAAAATACTTAAAACTCAAATAGCTCTCCTTTTGTCTTTGATAAATGATTCCTTTCTGTGTGGCACTTTCCCTAATAGGCTTAAACTAGCAAAAGTTACTCCAGACAAGGCAAAGATAATTAGAGGCTTATATCTGTCCTATCTATATTTAGTAAGATATATGAAAAAGCCATGTATAAGTGCCTTTACAGTTATCTTGAGTATCATACTATTCTCTACCCACTTCAGTTTGGTTTCAGGCAAAACATCGCCAGAAATCACAGACATTTTGAGCCCGCTAACAATTATCAGCGGTATATCGCATTACACTCCGGCACAATAGAATTTCAAGAGAAGTCTATATGGCGGCGATAATGGCTCGATCTGCAAAGAAGTGTGTTTCGTACACATGACATACACAGTTTGAGCACCGCGATCTTCTATTTGATGAAAAGAAAAAGAAAAGAAGACCACCACGTAAATCTTTGGGCTTGTTTGACGCAGAGTGAATAATTACAAGCCGTGAAGACTCAGAGGTAAAATGCGAAGCGTTGATTATATTCAGTTATATTTCATGATAAGTTTATGATAGGAAAAAAATTAAAACAATAATTAATTTATCCATATTGCATTTTTAAGGGAACGAAATACCTTATCAAGTGGAAAGGCTTCAGCTCATTTCAGAATTCTTAGGAGCCTGAAGAACACCTTTCCCAACCTTTGTTGAGGTAATTTATATTTAACATTAACCGCATTTGCAACATATTGATCAATTTGGTTAACTTGCTGTCTGATTGTTAACACAAGGGTACTCTACCTTTCAACAGACTTCCCTGATACCATACACATGGAAAGAATATGAAAGAAAGCACATGAAAGAAAA
>BLFN01000227.1:1050972-1053472 GCA_014634225.1 Acropora yongei | reverse complement strand
ATGTCCAACGAACAACTATATGGATCTATCCCCAAGTTATCTGCCACCATCATGAGAAGACGGCTCACACTCGCTGGTCACGTCTCTCCTCACAATGAACCTGCTGGTTCACTGATTTTTTGGTCACCAGAAGAACCTCGTAGAAGAGGACGTCCAAATACTACACTAGACATAGACAAAGTGTTTTACTCACTGTTTCTTGCAACGTTCGAGGGCACGGAGTCAAAGGGGGCTCGTGTTGACGGTAAAACGCCCTGGCCAAATGCACTGAAGAAATTAGCAAGATGATTGTTTTAACACTACTAGATCATTTAAAACATGGGTATTGCATCTATAGTAGGATTTATAAGCTTCTACTAACAGTCTCTTGGCATAAGAAAAATGATAAATTGTTCCAGCCTTTCAATTTATTTAATTCGTCAGCACTCAAATTCCTTGAAAAAGATTTTAACAGGCTTTTAGTGTGTTCTTGCCAAAAAAGATTACTGTCTATAGTTACTCCTAGACATTTAGAAGACGGTTTAAATTCAATAAAATTTTCCCCATACTTCAAAAGCAGCAATGGACCAATGAATCATTGTTTATATAATAATAGGGCTTCTGACTTAGTTTCATGAGCAATCAATCTGTTAGCACCACACCAACTAAGAACTTGATCTAGTATATCTTGCATGGTCTTAAATATAATATCAACATTATCACTTACTGTAAATATGGTACGTGAAGTGATATATGAAATGTTTCATATATGATCATGGCTTACTTGATGTAAATATGGTAGTGTCATCTGAAAACAGAGAAAATGCAATCAGGTGGTAGTTTTGATTTTGTAAGAGCCCCTTGAAGAAATGCCCTAAAAAATCAACTGCCAAGCTTGATTTTTCAGGTGCAGAAGCTCAACATGAGCTACCTTATTCCTCTAGTCTTGTCTAAGAACCTTGCTTGTTACTCTTTGAAGATGATAAAAGAGTTGACCACAGTACTGTCATTTTCATTGGGGAAAAACACTTTTCACCATTGCATGCTTTTGCGGTGCACAGTATGGGTCGCCAAGATCTGACTGGATCTATCAACGGCATTCAGAGTAATTGTAATCGTAGAATACCTTTAGTGGGTCTCACACACCAGCAACTTTTGTCTTACGTGGGGCCTGCACCTTTTTGTTTGCATATGCTGATGTGGTTATCGTAAACACCACTTGTCTAGCCATTGTAAAGCAAGGACAGGGGGAGGGGTCCTCTCCCACCCACCACATAACCCTCCTAGGTTTCTTTGAAGCCCATTTTTTGCTACCTTTTAAACTCGCAGGGAAATCTTGCCTGGTTTCGAGGATTGTACCTGTGTAAAGAATTCCGCTGTCATACAAGTGGTGGGCAGGAGTGAGAGATGAGTAGAAGTTGTTGCAAAAAAAGATGGTACACCTTGGACTTATAGTCCCGCATTTTCCTCCGATGACGTCTCCTTTTTGTGCTTAAAATAATGGTGCTTTTAAAAGCCACTCGTTAGCGGTTATGCCAGCCTGTATGATTATATTTAGCCATCATGTAATAGCCCAGCCTTCCAACTACCGATATTTAATAGTTTCAATCCTATGTGTTTTCACTAGATGGATTATTTCGTCTGTTTAAGGCCCACTCTAGGGAACATTTCAGGGTTAAAAATTGACCATCCCCCTCTCTTGCTAACTCTTTTTTTCTCCCTTGAGTAACTTAGGACAGGATCTTCTCCAAAATCATTATTCACAAGCCTACCCCTGTCCTTAACAAACTTTAAAAAAAAAACAGTTAACTTTGGTCATAGTTCATATTCAATTATTCTGCCAGCACATTCCTCCCACTTTCCTCTCATAAATTAGGGTGGCTTCCTGTTCAGCTCCATCAGGGTGTTGGTTTCGTCTAAGTCACTGAGGAAGTTGGGTCCCATTCCCCTGAGGGTCCTTTCTTCTATCTTGAAATGCCTTGCAAACTCTAACAGTGTCGACCCTGTGCTGACCTTTAATGGTGGCAAATTTTCCAATTTCTTCACATGAGCCTTTGCGATGACATAAGGAAGACCAAAGTTTTAATAAAATAACCACAAGACAACTGTGGTGCATCAATCACAAATGAGTGGGGGTATTCAGCATTTTGCAATGGGTCTGTGTGGTCAAGATTCATACCTACAACCAAACCATTGCCATCACATTGTGTTATTGTGGAGTGCCTTATTTTACCTGAAAATGGATTAGTCCCTTCATCCAACATCAAAGGTGTTAATGTTCTCAAGTTGACATGGGGTCATGGACGTTTCCTGGCACATCACACTTATGATGCAATGCTGCTCTTAGATGCCTAATATCCAGCCTGACATCATTGCAAAGTAAATGAGACATAAACATAATTAAGCGATGGAAAGTAAGAAACTGTTTGAAAAATTAAAACTTGATCCTGGAGACACGATGTGGAAGGTCCCAGTGTCTCTAAGAGTGATTCCTCGGCATGTCTGACGGTCCTCATCTTGT
>BLFN01000227.1:1017026-1022026 GCA_014634225.1 Acropora yongei | reverse complement strand
TCTGGAAGGCTGGCCCCCTTTCTGCCAGTCCCCACCGTCTTAACACCCTCGCCTCCTACCCTGAGCCGAACACTGTCGCCCGATTGAGATCTTTCATCGGCGCTTACAAAATCCTCTCCCGTGTCATTCCACGATGCCCAGCTTACCTCGCTCCACTGGATGCTGTTACAGCTGGTCGTCCCTCTCAAGACCCCATTAATGCACTCACCAACACGTTACCAGGACCAGAGGACCAGCTATGGATTGTTACTGATGGCGCAGTCAGAGACCTCGGCATAGCCGCCACGCTCTAAGTGACGCGTGGGGACAAGTTATATATCTCTGGCTTCTTCAGCGCTAAGTTACGATGCTCCCAAACCACGTGGCTTCCATGCTAGGCAGAAGCCCTCTCCATTGCGGCTGCGACGAAGCACTTTAGCCCATATTTAATCCAGTCAATTAATAAGGTCTGCATTCTTACTGACAGCAAGCCGGGCGTTCAAGCGTATGAGAAGCTCTGCCGCGGGGAATTCTCTGCCAGCCCTCGCGTCTCCACTTTCTTGACTGTAGTGAGCCGCTACCAAGCATAAGTCTGGCACGTCTCCGGCGCCGCTATCCTCCCGTCAGATTTTGCAAGCCGAAACGCTGCTGCCTGTGAAAACGAGACGTGTAAGGTGTGCTCCTTCATCTCTCAAACCAGGGACTCCGTTGTCTGAGCCATTTCCGTTCAAGGTATCCTCCAGGGCAACGTTTGCCTCCCCTTCACCAGCCTGCCAGCCTGGTTAGCTGTTTAGTCTAAGTGTCCAGACCTACGCCGCAAACATGTTCACCTCATCCAGGGTACAAGACCTCCCAAAAAGCTCACAAACATAAAGGACGTGAAACGTTATTTACAAGTTGGTTCAGTGGCAGATGATGGCCTCCCTGTTGTACGCCGCACGAACCCCTCTCACCGTCCAGGGAGTGCGTTATTTTCCCATGCCGAGCATTGGATGGCCCCCTAACCGCTCTTTACATACGACTCCGCCACCCTTCCTGTCACCAGTTAAAGATGGTTCCCAAACGCTATCTTTTCGCTCTCGACCTGGACATAGCCGTCTCAAATGTCTCTGATGGATGCCACTCCTGCGCAGCGATCAAAACCTCTCCAACCGTACGTATTGTCCAGTCAACAGCCCCACCACCTGATGCTATTGGTCGATCCTTTGCCGCCATCGTTATAAAACGCTCTCGCCAACTTACCTTGCGAGACCATGACCTCCTACACTTCAACTATATCTCTTCATGATGAACGCCATCAAACGTTACGAGAGGCCATCGTTAAGCTATCCTTGCGAATGCGCCCCATGGATGGTCCACCTGCCGTGATCCTTACTGACCCTGCATTTCGCTTTAGGGCTCTAGTCAACGACCCTCTCTTGAAAAAGCATTTGGAAACGGAACTTCTACATCAGGGGCCATTGGGCGGAGTCGTTTCTCCCCTCACTCGTGCCATAGCCACTTCTGCATTGAACTCTCGTATCCGTTTACGTAAGCTATCAACGCGAGAAATGTGGACACAGCGGGTCCAGTTTTCAAACCAGCAATTACATTTCACCGACGACCATTTAGTTGCTCTCCAGCAAGAACAGCGTCTATCCGACCATCCCTAAAGTGAACGTTTCAAACCCCCTTGAAGCTACAGCGTCCTACCACTTTCATTGATGTTAGTGACCTCGTCTATCTTCATTCCAATCGGAGCAAGTCTTGAGCCCGCTACCGATACCTGTTCGTAGCCATAGACCCACCATTCTGTGACAGCAAAAAGTTCATTGGATCCCAGCTACACAACTCATCATACCTATCTGAGTGTTTCAAGGCCCCTTCGGACGTGATTACCACCTCCCGCATTCCCCACCCGTGTCGCGAACGCGACTCAGATGATGAATACGATCCTTACCCATCACCCACGCAGCCTGATATCCCTGATGCCATCTCTGCTACAGCCCAGCCTCTATCTAACACTCACCGCTGCGTTACGCCTCCCGCCCCAGTCTGTCCTGCCGACCATACCTTGGATGACACAGCTGCCCCACCATCCTGCCCTGAGACCCCCCTGTGAAGAAAGTACTCAATTCACCCCTCTTCCCTTGCGTACACCCAGCCTACAGAGATCATCGCGCACCAGAAGTCCTCCTGCGCGTTTCAGAGATCATGACACTGATCTGTGACTCTTGTTCCTGTGTTGTGGCGTTTGAGTTGCTTTAGGATCACTATGTTTTCGGTTCTAGTTTTCCTGCCTACACCGTGTGCATGTTAATGTTGTGGTTCAAAAAAGCAAAAAAAAAAAAAACAAAAAACAAAAAAAAAAAGAAAAAAAAGAGAAAGACCTCAGTACCAGTCAGCGGTACTAAGACCATATTGTTGTATTTACTCGGGAGTTAATCACGTTATTGTTTGATTAAAGCCTTGGTTCTTGCTTTATCTTCTCATTAGCACTCAGAAAAATTACAACCCGGACGATTAATCTTACTCTTTGCTAGCAGTATAGGTTGTTCAGTTATTTTTGTTGTTGTTTGTTGTTTTTGGTGATCGAAAAATGCCAAAACTGCTGCTGTGCTCTCCAATTGTTCTGTCAAGACATTTTTGCGAAACCTCGTTCTAAAATGACGATGGTATCACGCTTTCCCGCCAAAATGATGCTGGTTTTCGCGCGCTCAATGTTGTTCTGTGAGAAAATCTCGCACTCGTAGTCGTTCTCTAGCAGAATATATTATAGTAAAATGCAAACATAATTAACTATGGTATATTATTACATAGCAACTGATCAAATAACATGATTTTTTTTTACTAAAGAATCATATCATCATCAGCAAAGTAGACTTCTGTCTAATTGGTCAGTCCAATCTGGAATTTCTTTGGTTAATCCACTGAGATCTTGTCAATTTATTCGAAGCGCCAGCCAGCGACTGCCAGCTTTGTTACCCATCGATGGTTGTTCTCCTCTTTCAGGTTTCTTGTTTGTTTATGCAATCACGTAACGGTTTGAATGAAAATTGCTGGTTTGGTGAATACTTAGGTTATTACTTATCTTATAAGGAGGAAAGTTTTTCAACTGAAAAAAAAACGTGGGAAGTGATCGAAATTGTACAAAACCTGGTAAGTAAAAAAACTCCACTGTTCGGCGTCACGAAACGTGGAAGACGCACAGCAAAATGTCCCTTCCTGGCATCGATCTCATTACAAACAGAGTTTTTAAGACGGGAGTGAGTAGTTTTTCAATAACGTTAGTTGAGGGCTTATGAAAATGTGTGTCTTTCCCCGCATTAAATTATATTTTAAGCGCAAAACGGAAACGAATAACAGCATAGTAAATTAGGGTACAATTAACAAGTATTCCGCGAGCGCGCGTTGGATATGAGATGATCGATAGCCAACGAGGGAGGCGCGAGTGGAATAATTGTTTTATAAAAAAACGACCCCCCCTAAGATATTAGACAAATCTTCTCCACTTAATTTTGTCAGAGGAAGCCAGGTTTTACAATGTACAGATAATTTTCAAATGTGTTAATTGTCTCAACTTGCATTGTTTTGCTTTGAGTAACTCGGATGCTTAAATTGTCAAAATAAAGTTCTGAAGTTTTTACCTTGAAATATTTTCATGCCATAATTTGTGGCTTTCTTTATGCTCCATGGTGTTGCCTTTTCTAATAGTTCAATGACTTCCTTTTCATTCAACCCCTGTGCGATTTTCACTTGCCGCCATTGTTTCTTAGGGAAAATTTAAGTTTAAGATGACGCGTACGCTTACCATATTTGGAGATTATGGTATATTGCCTGATATACCCTAATGGCTATGCCAATAAAAAGTCCTGAATTGCATTATCCAATGATCCAGTGTTTTATAATATGCATGGTTTAGATGGTATGTCATGGTGTAACATTGTTAAGTATAGTATAATATACGTAGTATAGAATATTATAGCACAGCATAGAACAAATAAAGTAAAGTAAAGCATAGAAAATAAGAGTAGACTAGAGTATAGTTTAGAATTATCATGGCAAAGTCTTGTACTGGTGTAATAGTCACATGTTCACGGTCATGGTCATCATCTCTGTCAAAGTCACAGTCGCGATCACGGTCAAGGTCACGGTTGGTCATGGCCATAGCTACAGTTGTAGAGATCGTAGTCAGAGTGACAGTGGTAGTTACAGTGGTAGTGTTTCTGTTAATGAGGGTAACTGTGACGGTAACAATTCAAGTGGGCATGACAATGATATTGATATTGACAGTGTCAGTGATACTGTCAGCTACAGTGACAACGACCGCAACTTTGACCATGACCATGACAATGACTACATTTATAGTGATGGCGGTAGCAGTAGTGGTATTGATACTGATAACAAAAGTCAAAGTCACAATGACAGTAACGGTAACGATAAAAAAACACAGCGCCCACGAAATTTAAAATTTAAGGAGTTTTTCTCTTTTACTCCTTGTAGGATTTATTGGCAGTCACTCCGAACTTGATTCACTTACATTCGCCTTCAACAACGCATTTTTACTGAAAAATGTTTCAGTTCTGGTGGCACGCGTTAATATTACAGGTGAGTCAGATCTGAAGATAAGATATCGCAATCTTGAATTGTCAGAATCTTGCATGTGATGTCAACTTTTAATAACGGACGTTGAAGTAGTTCTTCACCATACTCTGAAGGTTTTTTCTTTATTTACAACCGAGCTTTTGCATATTTGAAATCACCTTGAGGAAATGAGACGTTAACGATCAAAAAGTGTAGTTTTCCTCCACAACCAATACGAACTAAGTTGTTTCATTTTTCAGCTTCAGTTATTCATCCGAAAAACTTCTTTGCACTCATAGAGGGGAGGCACACAAAGGCTTATGCATGCGCACTCTCCACAGTCACTGGCATTCCTCTTGTCCGCCTCTATGGCACCAAGAGGCCATTCGATCAATGTGACAGAGCGGTACAGATGTCAGCGGGATACCGGGACTACGCACATGCTACACTGGACATAG
>BLFN01000227.1:984834-987334 GCA_014634225.1 Acropora yongei | reverse complement strand
GGTCCGATGCTTTTCGCTCTATTTACCAATGACTTGCCTGCTGCTGTACGTTCGGGGTCCGTGTTTATGTACGCTGATGACACTTCTATATTCTGTGTTGGACAATCTGCGGTCGACTTTGCTATTGCTCTATTAAAAAGGCTTTACAAGAAGTCTATAGATGGTGCCTAGTAAATCGATTAACTCCACATCCAGGCAAAAGCGAAGTTATGATAGTTAGCAAGAAAGCCATTATGGGTCTTCTACCACCGCTGATTTTAGGAGACTCTGTATTGCCTTACGTCGCAAAAACTCGATTATTGGGAATGACTGTAGACAACAACCTCACTTGGGTACCACATGTGTTGGACTTTAAGAAAAGCTTCGAGAACAAATTGGGGTTATTTTAAATTAGATCACTTCAATTCGAAATTTCGAATTACTTAAGCATGAAGCAACATAAATACGTTCACTTTAGGTCGACTATGATATCTTGACTGTCAAACAACTTTTCTCTATTGTCATTTCTTTAACGGCATTCCGCTAACACGCATCCGTTTTGAACCCCAAAAATCGATATTGCAAAGTTCCTATGCAAAATATACCTTCTTGGTTCGCTGTGTTGCTCGATAGAATTACTCAACCTGCTTTGAAGCAGAAATTGCAACTACGTGACAACGAATAAGCCGCCATCTGCAATCGCTCCGTGTGTCTAATTTGCATATTGTGCCATGGCAAAATTCTTTGCCCTGGGTAGGGGTGGGGATTTTTGTAAGCTGAGCTTCTGCCGAAAACAAAAAAAAATTGAACGCACTGAGAGCTCACTGTTTATACGGAGAACGGATTACTTTTGTTGTATATTTATTTCATGTTATTGACCATGTAAAAAAAAAAATGTTAGTTTTTGAGATGTAACTTTGTTTCCTTTTCCTAAACAACACTAACTTAATACATCGATTCAGAAAAGACCGGAAGTTGCGCGGAGGCGAGGCTTAGTGGCCCCGGCCGCGGGAAAGAAATAATAAGGCGGCGGAAAACATCGAGGGAGTTTTCTCAACTCCTGACGATATAGCCGGAGCAGCCGTTAAAGACGAGGAAATTGGGAAACTAACCGTAAATCAGTTGAAGTTTTGGCTAAAATGTCGAAGGATTAACCAAAGTGGAAACAAACAGGCTCTCTACGAAAGGTTATCGTCTTGTTGTGCTTGCTGGTTTGTTTTATGCATTCGTCTTTGTCATTTTCGTAATCCCATTTCGGTTTCCTCATTTCTTACAGGGTAAAAAATCTCAATTCCCTGCCAGAAATTAGGCAAAAAAAGTTTACGACCCAGACAAGGACAAATCATATACGAAGGCCAAAGCTGCTAAATGCCAAAAAAAAAAAAAAAAAAAAAGAAAATGCGGGAAACAGTGAAGTTATTGACGCAGATCTTTCTTCTAGTTTTAAAAACTTTCCTACTGAAGACTTTGCCTTTAAAGAGGATTTTTCGGTCCTTTCAGTGTTTTTGCCTACCGATACTCTGGACCATTTGAAAGAGTGTGGAAAAGCAGCAAAGAGATCAACACCTGGTGAAGCAGTTGCTGAGATGCCGAGCACGAAAGGGTTAAGATTACTGCCATTCGTACATGACCTGCAAGTTTCCAAACCAGTTGACAACAATGTTATTTACGTACGAGCTTTGTGCTGGGCATCTTATAAAAAAAGTAAAATATAAAGTAAGAATTATAGTTAACCCGAATGGAAAGCCAAAAATAGTAGCAGCCCAGTGCGATTCAAAATGTCCGGCTGGGAAAAGTGGCTGCTGTTGCCATGTTATGGCATTTATATGGAAGTTAGACGAAATGTCTAGGAACAAGTTGCTAACAAATCAATGTAAAGATGATCGTCCATGTACTTCAAAACCTAAAAAAAAGGGTATTCTTGGGAAACGAACCATGATACACGAGCCTATAATTACCTGGTCGAAAGAGAAAGGGAGTGTCATCGACGTTTTATGACCCATGTCCAATTAAGAGCAGAGGGCTTGACCCCGAGGCGGTTGAAAATTTTAGAGATGCTATTTTCGAAGCAAATCCATCCGTTCCTTTCAGGAAAATGGCTCTGAATTCTTCTGATATTGTTCTCGTTGATTCTTTGGTTGGCAAGGTTGCCAGAGGATCAGTCCTTCAAAAGATTTTAGCACAGCCAATGCTGCTCCCACAATTAATTTTAACACACCCAGTTCAACTACCACAAGTGAGAGAATATCGTGTCTCCAACCACCGCCAGTAGTTAAAAATGACAACATAACCAGTTCAGATTCAACAACCGATATCGGCGTGAATGTGGGTGTGGATGAAACTCCTTCAGCTCTGTTGATCAACTAACCGTTGAGCTTGGTTGAAATAGGAGAAAGGTGCCACAAAATTAAACGCAACCTTTTCTTGAACGATGATGACATATCCAAAGTTGAAAGGGAAACTAGAGATCAATCAACCACTGGTTTGATCACCGATTTGGAAGGATTACTGCATCTAAATG
>BLFN01000227.1:962334-977334 GCA_014634225.1 Acropora yongei | reverse complement strand
ATCGGAAGGACCAGTTTAGGGTGGACACTTCGATTTCTTCCCTAGCTTCTTGTACGATGCATCACAGTGTGAATACGATTTAAATTGGCCCCGATACGTTCCCACCTGTCAACTAGGTCGGTTTGGGCTCATAAATAGTAGTGGTAAAACCAACGTCTTTTTCTCGTCTCTCATCACACTCCCTAGAAGCCGACATACTCCCTATGAAACGAACCATGACAACGACTCGACGAAAGCACTCCATGCTTGGCGATACGGTCAACAAACGGAGTGCCTGAAAAGGCGGGGGACGGTTGGTCCAGGACGCCGACCTCTAGAAAAGAAAGCAACTCTTTAGGAAACACAGCGCCTGGCAAAGCGAACGAGTACGAGCTTAAGCGGCTATCACGGAGAAGCACCATGGAACTGGGACACGGACAAGGAAGGACAACCGCTGAGCGACGCGTGAACAAGAAGACCGAAATTTACCAGGCCAAGACGCGAATTGATGCCAAATACACACACACATGAAGTTCCCCGGATAGGTGGCTAATCAATGCGAGAACCTGAGTTATTTTGTCGTATCCAGGCACCGGCAACCCTTACGGGTTCCGACACGTTTCTGCTTGTCAACTACAGGCTATACACCAATAAGCATCGATATGGCAAGGACAACAGCGTCGTCTTTCTTAGCCCCCTTGGCCGCATCCCGGCAGACGCACCCCCTTAGTATTAGCCCATAGGTTTAGCTTATGACCACACCCTCAAACAATACAAAACCTTGGCGAACTATCGGATACCACTACCTTTTGAAAATCATGACGAAAGCAAATCGTCGGGCAACCAAAAGTAGTCTTTTCTTGAAAACATACTGCGTAAACTTTGTTTCTCTTGCCGCGAACGAAACTCTCGACCACATTCTCCTTGGTTTGAGAACATCGTCGTGTGTTTCGTTGCCGATTCTTAAGGTTCTTATTCATTTTAGGAAAAAAACACATAATGATTTTACGAGAGAATTGATTAAAAACAATTAAATCAAAGATTTATCCGTAGCCGAAGAAACTTTTGAATTAGTCACATAAAGCTGAATCAATCAAATGCAAATATTGTGATGGCAACTAAAAAAACACATTAATCGCTTGGAGCTGTTAGAACTCTTTATAAAATAATAACCTAAATATTGCCAAAAAAATTAGAGTTAATAAAACACGCTCATCATTACACAGCGTGGAGAGCGTCTTGCGAGGGTATGTAGTAAAATCGAAAGTAACATGCGATAAGTAACAAAACATTATCGTGATATAAAAATGCAAAACATCAAATCACCCCGCCTATACAGAAAAAAAAGTATGACTCCAAATGATTGCGCTATTGCATAAAAATTTTTGAAAGTGCTTGCTGACATATCTTGCTAACATTAGCTTAGCATTCTACCTTTAAGAGCAAACTTATCTGATTCACTTAAATCTTATTGTTGCAATCCCTAATTTTTAACTCGAGTTAAAAGTAAACAGTATTTTTTTTTCATTCAGGTGGTTATATTTGTCATCTAAAAATTCCTCTTTTAGCGCTAGTTGGCCCTTCTACAGAGTCTCCTTTATTTCCTCAAGCTGTCCCAGATTGGCGATCTTTCTTGCGAAGTCAACAGCCGACAGAACAATCAAGGCAATCTCTGCTATAAGCGCTGCTCCATCTGTGGCCAGAGCTGCAATAATCATAGCAACCACTTTGAGAGAGGTCTCCAACCAGTCGTACCATTTCATATTTCTGCACAAACTCTTGATGATCGTCCACAGGATCCCACCTGCATAGCTGTCTTTGATCAGGCTGAAGATTGCCTTGGCTTTGGATAACGCATTACCTCCTGCTTTCTCCCAGGAATCTATGAACTGTGCGATTGCCCTCTGCAGCTTTGAAGAGTTCTTGATGGCTGTTACGGTCTCTTTAACAGTCGCTTCTATGGTGCTGCTGCTTGGTGATATCTCGATCCCTACTGCTTGCATCACTAGTAACACAGTCTCAACCAAGATACTGGCCATTTGAATGAAGCTTGCTGATTCGATGTCAGCAACTGTTGTGAGCTGTTTTCCTGGCAAGAACTCTGCGCCTTCCCTTGTGAACTGCACCCCATGTTTTCCATCCTTTTTCTTGGTTATTTCCACGCGAAATGTTGGGATGCCTAGGGCTCCCTCAATCAGCTTGATCCGGTCCTCGGGCAAATACTTGGCAAGCCGGTTACGGATGTCTTGGTCAGGTAGAGAAGCGAACTCTTGGGCAAGCTTTACCTGTTCGGTAGCTGCTTCTCTGGCTGCTTTAATGGTAGAATCTTTCAACTTGGGATCTGCATTTAGCTTGGAAAACTCTTCCGGAGAATTCTTTTCAATTTGCTCCAAGGCTCCTTTCACAGCTTCGATTCTGTGACGATTTTATTTTCTGTCTCCATTATCAGGGATCGAACTGTATATTAAGAAGAAAGAAATTATTTGATTGTAAGACAACTTTTCTTATTTGGATATTGCATTTTTTTGCATTGAAAAGAAATGCTACTCGTTATAAGTACAAATTCTGAAAAAAAGCTCGATTCTTTTGTGTGTATATGGTATTTATGTCAGGGCATTGTGATACGTGATAATCCGTTGAGTAAGGTTGTACCAGTTACGAGAAACCGAACCAACGGGATTTGGGGGCGTTGTTTCCTTACCAAAGGTCAACTTTCAATATCTCAGAAGCGAGGCGTTATATTACGGCTAGCTCCGATGCCATTCGTCCTTCTTTCCTTTGCCTTCGATAAGGACAGTTCACCTTGAAGAATAATCTTACCTGTCTCCTTTCCGCTTCATCTATCAACGGATTATATATTAGTGCTATTTCATTTTGCCTCCTTTTCATATTTAATGTATTTGTTTAGGTAGTTTGCCATTATCAGTCACTTATGAATAACTTTTGTACAGATCACTGTGTTGGGATCCTGTTACATTTCATGTTACTAAACTTTATCTATTACAGCTGTTTGTTTTAGTAATCTCGTATGATTGCAAGCTTAAGTAACCGGGTATTCAAACGAAGCTCGCGCTAAGAGGTGGGCCCCCTTGCTTGGTCTATCAGATGACTTTTATATGAATACTGTTAAATTAATAGAAAGCTTATTGATATCAAAAGCGCAATAGAAGAGAAATTTTCCACCAACCTTTTCCAAATATTTATCAAGAATATCTTTCTAAGAGTATCTATAGTCTTTAACATATCTCTTCAACGTTATTATTCTCTGTGACGAATATGAGCTAGATGTTGTTTTAGCTACTGCTTGGGAAGTGCATTTACGAAGGCGGAAGTATAATCACATTGTAACGTTTGTTAAAACAAACACTGTATAATTACAGAAATACAGAAATATAACCTATGAAACTTCGTTTAATCAAAGTTCTTACTGTGCGTTTCGTTATGAATTGTGTTCCATCATTCACGGAAGCTCTGGATCTAAAGGGCTTGATTTCTTTCAGAGGTTCTGAGCCCTAATATGTTCCCAACCTAGATAACCACTCTTGCAACTATTCTTGATTGAATTACCCTTTTCTCTACCCTATATACCAAAGGTGGTCGAATTGAACTTATTGTTTGTTATGGGTCGTTCAAGTGAAAGAATTTAACAGGGAATCATAGTGTTTAACTGTTTAGGACGTTTACTCACCCAATGACGCTGACTCTGTTAAGCTTGGCAGTCAACTGGAAGATAATTTTATGAGATAGTTTTCTATCATTTGAGATATATTTATAGGTTTCTTATGGATCACCGCGTAGTTCCTCTGCTTATCGGGGCGTGCTACTTGTTATCAAGTCACCTGATTTTCTAGCAATTGAACAGCGCTGGTAATTCAAGGTCACCCTTATATGCCAATGCATGTATATAAGCGGAAGATATGAGGAATGCGAACTATTTATTTCTTTGATTCACCTTAAAATAGTTGACGTGTGTCTTTATATTTTGTTGAGTAAACAAATAGGTAATCACTTGAGTTTAAATAGGTCAAATAGTTGGGATAAAAGAGAGCCTTAGCCCGAGACCGAGAACGAAGACGAGTACCAATTTTGTCCGCGAGAGGTTTTTGTTCCCGTATTCTTACTTCGGCTTGAAAACAACCAGTTTCGCTTTCTTTACCCTGGTTTGTTACGTGCTTGTACTAAAAAAAAATCATGTTACGACTGTAATAATGCTGAATATGGATGACACACTTTTCCTCAAAATTTCGTTGTCGACGAGCGGTCTATAACGAGTTTTTCGCCTGCTTTACACGTCATGGACAACTACGAATGCGGACTAGGACCAAACTCTTCTCTGTTCTCGGTCTCTAAGTGCTCTGACGAAGAGAAACCTAAAACTTCACGTGGTTACCCTTGTTAAGGCCTGTTTTCATGGAGGTAGGGTGACCCTTCTAGAAGGCGCACCCTCTTGGAGGGGTAACCCTTGCATGCTGTATTTTCCGGTTTGATTTAAATGAGAGGAGGGGTAACCCTAGGGCTAGGGTCACCCCATCTGCTAGGTAGGGTAACCCTCCTAGGAGGGCCAATTTTTTGCCATGTTAACACCTTAGGTAGGGTGACCCTTCTAGAAGGTGCACCCTCTTGGAGGGGTAAACCTTGCATACTGTATTTTCCGGTTTGATTTAAATGAGAGATGGGATAACCCTAGGGCTAGGGTCACCCCATCTGCTTGGTAGGGTAACCCTCCTAGGAGGGCCAATTTTTTGCCATGTTAACACATTAGGTAGGGTCACCCTTCTAGAAGGGTCAACTTTTGTGGAAACGGATTACTGTCAGATTACCGCGAACGTCTGTAATGGCTTCGCGCGCGTATAGGGCCGGGGAATATTTTCACTCTTCTGTGCTGGCCAAATCGTTTGAAGAGAATTCAAAACAGTCGTGGAACAAATGTGTCGACATTTCGCGAAATGACGTAGATGATGATGAACAAGTTGTCGACGAGAGTACGATGGAAAGCTTCTCGACTCGGAAAGATGTGGGGCAGAACTTGCCACGTGAAAAATCAAAGAAGTCACAGGGAATAAGAAAAGCGCCCTTCGCGTCTGCATCCGCTACAAAAAAGCCTGATAATCGAAGTGATCATGGACATCGGAAGCGGTGGAGATACTCCTGAAGTACATTAAAGAATTCAAAACCAAGTGTGAGTTCAACGGCGTGGACTTCGAAGCCGATGTATCTACAATATATGCAGAAATACGCCGATGCATGGCGATGGATTTTCCCGAAGATTTTGGCCGTGACTTCAGGAACCGGGAAAAGAACTTAAAGATATGAACAGCGAGGAATACGAATTTTGTCGAAAAGAGCTGGAATAGCAGAAAAGGCAAATCTGAAACGACTACCAAAGAATCCTTTTGGTAGTTTTGTATAGTGTAATATTGCTAAGGTCGCCTTAATGTGGGTTATATTGGTTACTCCTACCAGTAAGGAGACATAAAATGAATGCAAGGAAAACGTTATTGACACTGTGACGTTGTTTGAAAACATTGTTTTCCTGTCCCATTTGGAAAAATCAATCCTTGAGCCCTTTTAAAATATCACTTTCTCGGTTTTGTTGCAAACTGTATCACTCACACCTGAGATGGCGCGTAACGTTTGAGCAGCATGCACAAATAAGCTGGTTAAGTCCTCTTGTACAAAATTGTAGGTATCACAAGTGGTCGGCTAACGATTGGCAGTCTTCCAGCTGTCAAATTTGAGCAGCTATATTATCGACATCTTGAAAAAGATAAGAATTTTGCCCTCCGACTTGCCAAAGGGGCTTATAGCTGTGCAAGCCAGCTAGCCACGAGTGCAAAACGAGGCCTGGAATGGTAGACAGAAAATATCTTGGATGCCACAAACCCCATTTGTCATAGTAAGATAGGTATCGAGTTAACTTGTGATGCTTCCAAAAAGGGTAGAAGCGTGGGGAGCAGTTTGCAATGAGAGTACTACACAAGGCTCTTAGTACCATGGAGACCTGGGACCCAAAGATAGTATCGAATGGATACACTATTGTACAGAAAATTAGTCAAAATCAGCCAACGTTAGATTTCTTCACACCTTTTTTATGAGCAAGGACTTTCCTATAGAGCAATTAACGAGGCGCGAAGTTCCTTATCCTCTTATATAGTTTTAAAAGATGGTACAAGTTTGGGACAGCATCCTCTGGTGTCATGTCTTCTAAAAGGAATATTCCAGAGCGAACCTCCTTTTCCCAGATATTCAGAGACGTGGAATGTCAGCGTTGTCCTGGAACACCTTAAGAGCCTTCCTTCCAGATATCAGGGTGGCAATAAAAGCATTTTCTGTAGGAGGAATGAATGAGGGATGTAAGAAAGATGCACATTGCAATAATTAATAATTTTTAATATATACCTTTAAAACAGTAATGAGATTTCTTTATCAGCCAATGCTTGCTCGTAAGCATACCTTCAAAGAGTAATGTGAATACATTTTCAACACCTGCTAGAATTTAATAAATCCCAAAGAAATCTACAGAGTGTGGGACAGGAGGTCTAGTTATAATCAAAAATGTCTGGCCCGCAGTAGAGCACAGATCGCAGCTCATCACAATACACTGGTAGATCAAGATTTGCAAGTAAGCGGGGAAAGAGGAACTCATCAAGATCCTGAGATAAGATAAGGGCCCACAAAGAAGATAATTGAATATTTTATAAAGAAAATTTCATCCCGCGAGTACTGGCGCAAGACGAGCGGGTCGTCCGAATGAAATTAGGCTTGTCCCGATTGTAAACGCAAAATGCTGGAAAGTTGCTCATTGGAATGCCAAAAAATTGCTTAATAATTAACAAAAATCCAAAAATTTGCTTTCAAAAGTTACTGCCTAAATTTCTTGACATTTTATATAAATCTTAACTAAAAGCTTTAATTAGTTCTCACAATAATTGCAAACAGCGGTCAGGAAAAAATTGAAATTTAGCTTTCAATAGTTGCTCGCAAGTCGCAAATAAGTCTAACGGAACAAAACACATGGTTCATTCATTTGCTCGGAATCTAGTTGTAACACACTGGACTACTCAAACCAGTTGTCAATGTCACGAGAAATGTAAACATCAAAGGCTGCTTCTCGCACAATTCATTTCCGTTCATGAAAAGTAACGAAACGAAGACGACCTTTTCTGTGCATCATTTTAGCCGATTATCCGTTACGATATTAGATGAGGATCGTAATAGGTCTGAGAAACATTGTCAAGCGACAGGTTACTAACCTTCAAGAAATTGGCATGAATTGAAGTTTTCCACGAAATAGATGACTCTATAGTCGTGCTTGATATGTGCTCTAAACCTACATTTTGCTCAAAAGTTTCCGATCACAGTCGGGATATACCTAATTGATAGAGGAAAATTTTGGTGCTTCGTATGAAAATTAGTAGAAAATTGAAGATTAAAAATAATTACTTTTTTTCTGTAACATAAGTATACGTAGTTGCTTATACTGCAGTGCATTGCACAAATGTCGCCCTACACAACGCGGTAAATCGCATACTAAACCCGTGACTCAAGACTGCCAATTTTTCAAACTTTAAAATATTGATGTCCAATGTAGGATCCATTTTATTCGGTTTTCCACAAGAAATCTATATTGTGAAGTATAAGCGTAGAAAATATGACCGCAAACCTTTATCGGATTATCACACCAGTACCCAAAAGAATTAAAAACGTTTCTTCGAAGAGTTTTACAAAGTGAAGCGTATTTCTGATGGTAAAACCAATGAAGACCTGAACAGAAGCTTCTTTTGTCTTAAAAATCTTGGTGGATTGGCTACAATTTCAGAATACCCGGCCACTTCAGCTACATAGTACCACTGAATAACAACAGTGCCCATTTCAATGTGCCTCTGAACGGCTGGGAATTCCCAAACTGCTTGAGCAGCTTATGTCTTTCGGAAGCGAATTGACTGCGGTGTTATTTCAAAAAAATGTCCAGCCGATAATATCGCACATGCCATTAAAAAGAAAAAGAAAGAAGAATGAATTCCTTTAAGCAGGAAAAGACAAAACCGTACTCTCACCATCACAAATTAATTATGACTATCTTGTTGTAGAAAAAATGACACATTGACGATAGTACCATAAAGCTGCCCGTCGCTCTTTGTCAGAACCGAGCCATCGCGATAAATTTTTGGCTTGTCTCCGGTCTCTGTCAGTTAGATGGACCGGCCATTTTGCGAGTACTTCAAAAAACCTTTGCTAAAAGATATGCTTCAGTTTTAATGTGCCGCTGCTTTCATCGGTTTTAATCGTAACAGGCGGTATTAAAGAATAATCGTCTAAAGTGCCAATTGAGATGGCTATTTCAGCAAGTGCTAAACGCATCATATGCTTAAGACTTAGGTCTCCTTTCCTTACATTACCCTGCCATGAAAGTAATCACGATGGTCATCGCGATGACAGATAGCAAGCAACTTGGCTGTTTTTGAAGTGCAAAATATTTATTTCCCTCTAATTAAAAGCACCTATTGTATATCAAAAGAAGGTTCTGGATTTAGGAACACTAAGCAGATGTTGAGACTGAGATCTAAGATTGCGGGCTTATTAAGGCCCCGTCCACATGTATCCGGATATTTTTGAATCCGCAACTTTTTCTTTCCGGATACGGCTATCGTCCACACGCATACGGCGAATTCGCAAGCAAAAAACGGATCAAAGTCCGACAATTCAACCTGGCATCTATTAGACTCACTCGAAGAAAGGTCAGGATCCGCGGTTCTCTTTTCATGAAGATCAGCATGTATCTTGTCTGAGCCAAAAAAATCCGCAAAAGTGTTCGCGAGGAAACAAGCGTCAGAAGATGGAGGATAACGCTTTACACAGGACTTTTTGCAGCAACTTATTAACAGTGTTAAAGAGAAGTTAGGGATTGCAACAAGATTTTGGTGAATCAGATGAGTTTGCTCTTAAGGACAGAATGCTAATTATAAGCTAGCAAGATATGTCAGCAAGCACTTTCAAAAATTTTTGTGCAATAGCGTGATCATTTGTAGTCATATTTTTTTATTTGTATAGGTGGGGTGAATTGATGTTTTGCATTTTTATATCTTTTATATGTTTTGTTACTTATTCCATGTTAGGACTGATTTTAATACATGCCCTCGCATGAGCGTGCTTAATTAACTAGAATGTTTTTGGTAATATTTAGGTAACTGGTTTATAAAGAGGTCTAACAGTTACAAGCGGTTCATGTGGTTTTTTAGTTACCATCATAGTATTTGCATTCGATTGATTCACCCCTTTATGAGAGTAATTGCTAAAGTTTCGTCCGCTGCGCATAAATCTTTGACTTAATTGTTTTTATAAACTCATTCTGGCCACTCACCGCATTTTACTGGCCCATATGGACCAATGACGAAAAAATTCGTAGAAAATTTGCGTTACATTTATTTGACGTAATACTTTGTACAAAGCGAGATTATATTATTAGCCAGTCATATGCAGAGTTTTATTGCCGTCGGGTGAATAAGTTATTCATGCCGAATTTTTATTTGCACAACCGATCGAGAGCGTGATGGCGTCGACTTCGAAGAGAATGCGAGTTGGGGAAACGAGGTCAGAAGAATAATCTACGACCGTATAAGATGAAGATAGCGATCCAGAAGGCATGACAAGTGGTAAGGAGAGTGAACTGGATCACTTTCTCCCAAATGAAAGCGATATTTCAAGTTAAGCAAGAACGAAACTTTCACTTACCACGCAGTTCACACGCTAGAGAACACATGTTCTGGAATTGCGGGAAAATATGACTTCGGTCCGCTCGTAACGCTTGAATTCTAACGTATTTCATCAAAACATATCTTCGAGTTTATATGTGGAACAAAAGAGCTCTGTAATTTGGGTTAGAATTGTCGTTTTAGGGTTTCAGTGTGAAAGGACGCGATGTAGCGTAATTGGAACACTCAAGTCTCAAGTTTTAGCTGAGGTGCATTTCCTTGCTAGGGAGATGTACTAGTTTTCGTCCTTCGAGTTTTTTGTCGTATTGTGTTATTTTCTGTAGCGATCTCGCTCCATCTTCGTATTTGATGTCTATAACTACTTTACAAAATAATCTGCAAAATTACTCTTGTGTTGTATGTGCTTTTAGTGATGATTTCTGTCATGATCTGATAACTGTTAATTAGCAACGTCGTTATCACTCTAATGTAATCTAAGCAGTCTAACACTCTGTTAGTTGCGATAAAGACCAATTGAAGAGAATAACGTCTGTGCTCTCTGTACAACACTACATTGGCAACGAGGTAAACTCTGGAAAATGCCCACCGACGACACCTAGACCAACACCACAAGCGCACCGGTAGCTCCCTTGGTTGTGCACCGGGCTGTGACGCGGGAGGTCTGGAGAACACAACAAGAACAATCCTAAGGGAATTTGGAAGACCATCAAGTCGCTCATCGGTGTCAATAAAGAACAATCAGTTCATCGCTTAAGAATCGATGGGCATAATATCGTAAATGATAAAGAAATGGCTGAGGCATTTAATATTCACTTCTCAACAATTGCAAACAAGCTGAGGAATTTGTTACCTGACATACTGTTTGACACCGCTAAACTGAGTAACTTTGTAAGAGCACAGAAGGACGAAAGCGCCATCTTCTCGATCCCATCAATAACAGCTTGTTGAAAAGCTTTACTTCTGCTAATTTGGGTGTGATTTGTTCTAAAATAGGTAAAGGATGATGTTCTCTCTTGATCGCGTTATTCAAATCCTTGGGATCGAGGCATAACCGAAGTTGTCCATTTTCTTTTTCTCTAATAACCAGGGAGTTAACCCAGTCTGTGGGTCGTGTCACCCTTGCAATGTAACCTTGGCTTTCCATCTCAAGTAGTTCAGCTTTTAGTTTGTCTTTCAACTGTGTAGGCACTCTACGGGACGCATGGACCACTGGAGGCACTTCGGGGTCCAGGGTGATATGATATCTGCAATCATCGAAACATCCAACGGTGCCATTGAAACACTCAGGGTACATCTCCATCAGTTCTTGTTTTCTTCTGATTGATGGCCGCTCTTCCAGTGATACATGACCTTCAATGTAATTCGCACTTTTTCTATAAGTGCCTGTATTTTGAGCTGCAACACTGAAGCTGTTGAGTGTACACTGCAGAGAAACTGATTTCAGTGAAATGCGCGCTTTTAGACCGAGAATGGCTAACCCTGAAGTGTCTGTAACATAGAAAATACAATTGATCTTCCTCTCCTTGTACTTGCAAGGGATGTTTATGGTACCAAGCTGCTAAATAATGAAACCACCATATGCTGTAAGTACGGTTCCATTTTTTTTTCGAATGCTTCTGGTTTGAGATTTCCTGTGTCGTCAAACTTCCCTGGAGCAATTATGCGAAGTAGCCTTATGGGCAAGACATTACTCTGTGAACCTGTTATTGTCGCGACTCGAGCGGCTTTTCAGTCGGGTTAAGGTTTCCATGATATGCACTGTTCTGCTGACCTGTTGCGGACCCGTGAGTTTAAACAATCGACTGGATATGGTCACAGAAGTACGTTTTGTATAATCATGATTTAGTGAGATTTATCCTTCTTACTTTAGTCGTTTGAAACAGCATTTTCTGTTGTTCGCACGGACTGAGAATGTCTTTCTCTTTGGATCGAATAATTAATATTTTGGAAAACCTCTTTGTACTCTTTTTTGCTTAGTGCCAATTCAAGCATTTGACAAAAGCAAGAGTTTCTGACGGTCAAAGAAGTATTAATAAGCATCATTTGCATTTATAATAGTTAGAGAATATACGAAATTCACAGTAATGATGATGAACCTACAAATATTTAGGGACCGGTCATTATTTACTGGGAGGGTGGGGGAGGGCAACTAAACTGAGAAAGAGTTTAGCCAAGAAGTTGTGGCCCACCCTCAAAGGGTTTAAAAAAAATTGACATCTCAAAAACTCAAATAAAAAATTTTGATTCTCCCCAACGGCAAAACAGTAAAACAGAGGACTAGCTTTTCCTATAGTCAGATATTAACCTTGTTTAAAAGAATCAGTAACAAAGATATCGTCCTTTCCATGTCTGACATGTTCTACCAGATTTGGTAGTACACAGAATGTCACATATTTGCACTTATTCGCTTTTATCATCATTATTGCTTTCAATTACAGCACCACTAACACTGCCACCGCTGTCGTCATTGTCGTCGTCGTCGTCATCGTCGTCATCGTTGTCGTCATAACCACTGTTGTCGTTATCCTTGCTGTCATCGTCGTCCTCATTGTCATCGTCATCTTTTTCACTTCGTTGTGCAGTATCTGTTGTTTCATGTTCGTCACTGTCGTCGCCATATTCCTCCGGCCCTAGGTATTCTTCATCTGATTCTTCATCTTCGACCTGATCTTCTTCATTGTTCATTGCATCGTTAGCTATTGATCTCGCAATGTGGGCAGCAAGTTATAATCAATGTGCGGTGCACGTGTGCAAATCAGACATGGAACTTTTGCAGTTTTTGCTGCTACTGGTCATGACATCTTCTCATGAGTTGTATTTTTAAATTTGTACATACTTCGTATAACAAATGAATCATGTAAGAAACCTAGACAAATGTTAAGTGTTTCTCTGAACAGTTATGCATTCAATAAAGAACTTTTGTATTTATAATATATATATATACCTCTATTATATAGGCATGTATTTCACTTTTTATGCTGTAACCAGTGACAAATGAAAATCCACGGGGAAGAGTGACCCAAATGAAGACAACTTTGAGTTCACAGTCTGGTGGTAAATACTTACAATCTCAAAAACGTGCAGCCCTCCCCTCAATGACTTTTTTTAAAGATGGCCCTTCCCAAAGTGGATCTAAAAAAACTGTGACACTTCCCCCAAATATAGTAGCCCTCCAACCCACAGAAAATAATGGCCGGTCCCTAAACCATCTGTTCACCCTTTTCACGTAAGTTCCAGGATATTCATGAAAAGAGACAGCGAAACGGATGAAAGTTCAAATTATTACCCACTACATTTCCTAGGTCTTCCGCAGTTTCTCAATATTTTGTTTCATATGACACCGTAACTGGCGAAAAATAATGCAGAATCGAATTGTTTGAGATAACTTCTTTTTCTAAGCATTTGGAACAAGGAAAAGCTGGACTCGGAACTGTGTTGCATGTGTGTGTCCGTGGTAAAGTTAAATTCATACGAAAGAGTAGTTTCCTAGCACGTAATGAGCTTCATGTTGTTTTTAAAGGGATCATGTACATATTTGCAATTGTGTTATAGCTGCACAACGTAGTTTGTGTGGGGTATTACCAGTCCTGGATTAATTAGAGTCAATTTTCGCATAACTTTCCAAAATCATATGCTCTGCTAAAACGATCATTCAGTGGGTTGCGCATGTTGACAACTTACCTCCGCAGCACCGTGGGGCAATAACGTTTCAGTAACATGGCACCTATTAACATTGAAAAGGAATATGCCAACTCTGTACTCAACCACGAGATAGATCGTACCACAGATGTCTTTGGTCGTCGAAATGGCGGAGACAGCTATTTCTTTAAACACGTTTAATGAGCTCATATGATCAATTAATATGTAAAAATGCTTTCACTTTATATGTAGGCCTATGTTAGTATAACTATAACATATAACTGTCACTGCTAATCGCCGTCGCAAAGTACAGCAACGACGCAGCTCAAACAAGGTGGAACCGAAAGCATACAAAGGCGCCCCTGGCAGCCGCTATACGGGCCATGTGTGACCTTGGAGCACAGCACCACAGCCAGATGGATTAGACTGTGAGTCGATTTTGTGATGGATTAGACTTGAAGTCGATTTTAGTGCATCATGTGACCCTTGTTTCCTTCCGACTGCTTCCTAAAAATTTGGACAAATTGCGAGAATTTGGCAAAAAAATTGCCCGCACGCATATGTGGTCACAATTTTCTGATTTTGCTCGATTTTTATCTGCATTCGTTCTTAAGTTGCAGTTTGAGGAGCAAAAAAGTTAAGGATTCTTCACGTAAATTGCTTTTGTAAATTAAGAATTTTGCTTCTATCAAGACCAAACTTAAAGCTCCCAGGTACTTTTGGGGCTTGACATGTCCATAAAGAGGGGTTAAGTCATTCAAATTAATACTTTCTCTTGTGTTATAGTGCCATCATGGAAGCATTGTAAAAACATGTGTTTAGTTGCATGCTTTTCTGTTTTGCAGAGGTGGCACTTATCATAAAAATAACCAAGCTGCACCAAGCCTGGTTATTTTGTTTTCATTGCTGGGTGGTTGGAATTTATTTCTAACAATAATCTCGTGAAGAGCAGCGGTGGAAAGATTTTCTGCATCGTCAACCCAGTTTTGTGTTCTTGGTGCTCTTGGTCTTTGCGATGCCGGTACCTTCCATTTTCTTTTTATTGCATTAAGAAGACCGTAAGATGTGACGAAACTGACCTTTTCTTTGAATCGAGTTGATAGGTATCAAATTTTCACTACTCTCATCTAAATGATCTTTAACTTTCTTAACGCCTGCTTCATGCCACTGCTTATAAAAAACAGGTTTTGCTGCAATTTTTATATCACTTTTGATTAATTACATGTGGATTAATGCTATTTTGGTAGACTTCCAGCTTTATTAATTTGATCTCTTCGCAAATATTAAAAATTTCCCTGTAAAAGAGAGAAACACTGCTCGGCGTAAATTCTTTCGGGTAGTAATTAGAAGCCAAAAGAAATTTTTTCCCTCCATACTGTTGGGTCGTGCAATTTGGAATGATTTTCCATGGTAAGTCCGTGCCATTGTTTAATTTTTTCACCCACGAAGCTTTTAAGGCTTTATTCATGGGGTCAAACTTAATCCCATTTAAACCTTCTTTTTTTGCGCTAATTTACAAAGGTTTTTTAATTTTAGAAGATTTATTGTCCCAAACAAAACGAAATGTGCCTCTATCCACTTGTTTGGACAAACTTAGCGACTTTAATAATCACCTTTTATCATTAGACTAGAGAATACTTAGTGCGTATACAGATTCTACCGGCCAACG
>BLFN01000227.1:947334-949834 GCA_014634225.1 Acropora yongei | reverse complement strand
TGCATTGTAGTGGGATAATCTTTCGTGGCTCTGCTGCTTGAGCTCGCTGAGTTGAAATCGGGCGTAATCTTTTTTTCTTCTTTGGGATGAAGTGGTGATCGATTTTGCGTATCAAAATCTTCAGTCTATACGTCGTCTCCTTCTTGGCCAGTAGGTTCGGGGAGCGCGTCGTCGAGATCGACGAGATCTTCTCCCCCGTAGATGAGCAGACCGTCTTTCTTTGTCGTAGGGTCGGTGATGCCAAAGAAGCGAAAATGGTGTTCGATGTGCTACTTGTAGCGTTGCCATCGAATGGTAGTGCCATTATGGTCCGCTTGCTTGACGAGTTCGGTTGATGGCGATAATGGTGGTTGAAGAACTAGAGCTGCATGATTTTTGATTTGTTACATTCTACTGGGCAGGATTTACAGTTCCCCAGAGGGAAAGGGCACAAGAGGACTTCAAGGTGTCATACGAAGCCACAGCACTGGGATCACACAACTCTTTTCGAATAGTGCATGGAATCTTTTACGTCCCACAGAATTATCAACATTCAAGTAATTGTGAGACGGGTACCTCCAGCTTATCGCCCTTATCCGAAAAGACTAGAAAGTCTAACCATTTGCAGCACTTTCTCCACAGTTATTTAAAGACCCTGAGTGTTTGTCCGGTCAGAGTCTCGAACTTCAGACTTCTCGCGTCAAAGCCTGGTGCACAGCCAAGTGAGCTACCCGTGCGCCTGTGATGTTGGACGAGGTTTCGTCAGCGGGCATTTTCCAGAGTTTATCTCGTCGCCAATGTAGTGTTGTACAGAGAGCACAGACGTGATTCTCTTCAATACACCGATTCCAGAAAAAAACGGAAGTTGCACCGAAGCGAGGCTTAATAGCCCTCGCGATAAATATTTATTTTATTTTTTTTTTTTAAAGCAAACATGGCGAGCGAAGAAGAGAAGTCAACCTCTCTTCTGATGATATTCGGATAATTCCCTGCGTCCTTGTTAGCGAAGAAAAGATTGAAAAATTGACACCCAGCCAATTTAAATTCTCGCTTAAAAAGTCAGTATGCAAAATGTTGATACTGATTTAAAGGTAACTATAGTAATATGTACTTCAGTCTATGAAGTGAATGTACAACAACTACACTCTGTTGTGAAGAGAATTTGGAATGTCCTGGTTATAATCTGGAAGTAACTGAGAATTTTAATGAGCAAATTGCCTTGGACATGGTGGAAGGAGATGCTATAGAAAATTGAACAATTTGTAATACATATATTATATACGAATTAGTTTACCTAATGCTTAGAGATGGTTTTACAAGATGTGATTATTGCTAAAGCCAGAATAAAATAATGTATATCAAAGTTCCAAGAAGTTTGTTCAGCATCTAATATGAGAGAATTCAGTTACTTCTAGTTTTTCTCTGGTGATGTTGAGTGAATATCTCAAAATACTTTTGGAATCTGTGAGATCAGACAATGTAGGGAATTCTCAATAGACTCAACGAAGTCAAATCCAATTGCACTTTTATGTTGTTAGAAAATCATACACCAGACCATGTGTCCTTCTATGTTATACCCTGTGCCAGAAATTTGAACATGAAGCCACATAATGCGCAATTTCAGTACGGTGGAAATCACCAAATATTTAGTTACCACTGATGAACAATATCAGGTACTCTGTTTACATTCTATCAAATCACAAACTAAACATTAGGTGTCAGGAATAATTAGATAACTAATTTTTCTGCCAGTTTACAAGCAAATAGCTCACTATCCAGGGTTGATTAACAACTCTATACAACGTAAGTGGGGTAAAACATCAAATATATACCCTCCATTTATTCTCCTAACAGCCATTTCAGGCTGTACTCCTACATTTGCAGTTCTGGTTCATGGTTGAAAAACAGTTTTCCTTAGAAAATTAGTAAAATTATTGTCAGTTCTAATTTACTTCGTTGCATATAGAAGGGATGAAGATTATAACCTTCTGGCTTGCCAGCCGTGAGAAGACAAGTGGAAGACTTGCTCCAGACAAGTGGCTCTAACCTTCATACATTCGAAGTTTTTCGTTCTTCCCTAGCATGTCGTCCACCATTTTGAAAGCTCGAGGGCTATTAAGCCTCGCTTGCATGCAACTTCCGGTTTTTTCTGGAATCGGTGCATTGGTCTTTATTGCAATTGCAACCAACAGAGTATTCGACTGCTTAGATTACATTAGAGTGACAATGACGTTGCAAATGAACAGATATCAGATCATGGCAGAAATCATCACTACAAGCACATAAAACATAAGAGTAATTTTGCAGATTATTTTGTAAAGTCGTTATAAACATCAAATACGAAGATGGAGCGAGATCGCTATACAAAATAACACAATACGGCAAAAAACTCAAAGGACGAAAACGAGTACATCTCCCTAGCAACGAAATGCACCTCAGCTGAAACTTGAGACTTCAGCGTCCCTCGCGTCCTTTCACACTGAAACCCTAAAACGACAATTCTTACCCAAATTACAGAGCT
>BLFN01000227.1:685939-690939 GCA_014634225.1 Acropora yongei | reverse complement strand
CGGTGTATTGGCTCAAAATTTCCAGGCTTACGATATCGATATCGATGCCTTGCATGAATTGCGGACAGGCTTGACACAGGGGCAACATATTGCAGCTAACCTTTACACCGAAAATTCGTTTCTTTGATTCCATCTCATTTTTTTGCCTTGCAGTTAGCTGACTTCATTGACTGAAATGCTAATGGGGAATCTTCTCCACTTGTTTAACACCCTCGAGCATCAACATTACGTGACCCCTTGCCCGACAGAGACTATTACATTTCGCGAACCACGTCTTCGACCACCAAAGCAGTCTTTGATGCGTGATACATGAGCAGTGGAAAGCGAATGTGGTGCTTCATTTTCAAGAAGAACTGTTACGTACTTGCCAATTGGGCATAAGACTTCTCATGGTGGGGTGTCTACGTTTCAAGCGAGACTGAACGCTTTGCCAATTTTGGTCCCTTTAAACAGATAATTGCCTTATCCTGCAACCGCTTCCTCTGGATGCATTGCTCGTAAACTCACACTTGGCTACCATGCCCTTCACGGGATGGTGTGGGCGTCGCGTGAATCAATCGTCGTTGGCCCTTGGACGTGTTTTATTTTGGTCTGGTTTCAAAATATCTCGCGCTATGGTATTCTGAGTCTTTAGCGCTCCATTTCTACAAGTATGTCAAACCAATCAAGTCAAGGCCAAAGAAGCGATAAAAGGGGAACTTACAATCGTCTAAGAGAAAGTGGATCACAAAGAGAAGAAAACATCATTCCAAATGGCGGCTATTGCTGTGAAGCTGTGAAGTTAGATAAGGTATTGTCATTATTCACAGGAATGAAGACAGTTAAAAAACGAGTGGATCAACTGGAAGAAAATAACAAGAAACTGGAAGAAGCACAAATGTTTTAATTGCCCCTTGAATCTATTTTTTGATAAAAAGAGAGGTTCCTTGGCATCACGGAAATCAGTTCTTACAGGTATCGATTGTTTTCAAGAGGAACTTGATTTAATTGATATCTGGCGAGTCCGAAATACAGAACACTTAAGGTTTTACTTGAGCTGAGCAAAAAGTCTGCAAAACTATTCTGCCGGCTGGGCTACTGGCGTATTTCAAACTCTCTACAAGATTTTGTTTCACCAAGTTGCATACTATCAGCCATTATGACAGATCACGCTGCCATTGGTTTAGATAATACAAATAAAGAAAATCAAAATAGAGGTCCATGTATGTGGAAAATAAATTGCTCTCTGTTGTAAGGTGAAAATTATGTTTATGACGTTGTCCTGGAAATTCCTGTGTGGATTGCCGAAGGTGAAGAGGATTTAACAGATAACCGTAGTATCTGGGAAGGGCTAAAAGGGTTATGTTCAGGACCGCTATATTGGTGAGGCTGTACGATCTATTTTTGACATAATGGAATTCATTGTAAATGAAAATGTTCCTGGAATGCTGATATTTATCTATTTTCAAAAATCAATTGATAGTCTTGAATGGGATTTTATTTTTCGTTGCTTAGAGGCCTTTAATTTTGGTCCAGATTTCAGCCGATGGGTTAAAGTGTTTTACAAAAATATCCATAGTTGTGTCATAAATAATGGTAACGTCTCTGATTATTTCTTTCTGGGACGTGGTGGTAGGCAAGGAGATCCCCTATCATCTCATCTTTCTGTGCTAGCGGCTGAAGCTCTAGCAATCGCTGTTCGACAAAATGTAGATATAAAAGGCATTTTTGTAGATGGACAGGAAACATAATTGCCACAATATGCAGACGATATGACTGCAGTCCTTTCGGAGGTTAGATCGGCCCAGGCGCTGTTTAACCTGTTTGACTCTAAGTCTTAGGATATCATCAGGTCTTTCTACTGGTCTAAGACTGAAAGTATGTGGATTGGGTCTGCTCGATTAAATCAAACAAAATCACTTGGTATTAACTGGCCGAATGAGCCGATTAAAGTACTTGGGATCTTTTATACGTACGCGTACGAACTAAAGCTCCTTCACAAAAAGAACTTTTTAGAGAATTTAAAAACTTTTGAATGTTTGGCATTCTTGGGGCTTATATTTGTGTGATAAGGTGATCTGCTATAAAGTCTTTAGAAGTACCTAAGGTCGTTTCCTCATTAATGTCAATTCCAAAAAAAATTATTGCATAACTCAACCGTCCATTGTTTAATTAAACTTTCGTGGAATGGTACAGATACGGTTACTAAGTTATCTACTATAAATAAAAATGATAGAGGCGGATTAAAAAGGATTGAACTTGACTGCATGATTTAATCGTTATGATTGGCGTAGCTAAAAAGAATATTTAGTGCACAAGGTGGCACCTGGAGAAACTATCTGCGACATATTTTAGTAAGTAAATTTCTAGTTTCTAAAGAAACTGTGGTGCTGCGTCGGTGGGAGAGATCAAAACAAAACTTTGGTTTTATCAAACGAGTTGATAAAGGTGAAATTACCACCGTGAAAGATTTGGAAAGCTGACGTTTCGAGCGTTAGCCCTTCGTCAGAGCGAATAGTATTTTAGTAAGGTACCGCGGGTTGTTCTTTTTCAATCGTAATTATGATATTATTGAGTACTCATTTAGTTCGCCCTTTTACACTGAGCTTCTACAATGGTGGTCACAGTCTCGTGATAATTTTGCCTTAACAAAAGATTGGGTTAACATAATATGGAATAACAAAGACGTTCGTGTTAATGATGGCCCACTATTCCCTAAAAACCACTTTGAGGGCGGAGTGGTCTTTGTGCATGATTTCTTATTTCATTTGAGCGATACGAACTCTCCTAAGATAAGTCAGAATAAAATATATAAAACTGATTTATTTGGACAGGTCCTCGTCACTCTGTACCAAAACATTTAAAAGAAAGTAATGTTCAATCAACATCTCTCTGTTCATTTATTATTGAATATATATGTCTTTGATATGACAAAAAAAGAAATCAAAACATTTCTTCTCATTATTACTGAACAAAAAGGCGCAACTACCTAATATTACCAGAAAGCTGCAAAATGAATTTAATTTCATGAGTGCACAGCTGCAGCGAATGTTTAATTTAGCTCATCAAGTAGCATTTGAACCTTATGTTAAATGCTTTCAGTACAAAGTCCTAATTTTTATAGTCTACACTAACATCAAACTACACAAAATAGGCTACAGTACAGATGACAAGTGTATATTTTGCAAATTGTATCATTTGTTGTTCAGCTGCCCCCACTCTTGGACTTTTTGGAATAGTTTTGAAACATTCTGGGTTTCATCTACTAAACAAGACCTTCACCTCTCATTGCAAGATGTGGTTGGAATTTGAGACCTTCACGCCCCTTGCTTAATTATCTTCTCCTCATGGCAAAACTTTTCATTTGGGATCGCAGACGGAACCAGATTCCTCCAAACATTACTGGTTTTAGAGTTATGAAGTAGAACTTTATATGGGAAGTTATGGTAAGAAAAAAGATATTTTTAAAAAATTAAGGGGGAGGGGCTTTTAGGATCTCTTGTTACTAGAGCAATAACATTGTCTCTTTTGGATCTTTTATTCATTGTAATTTGTATGGTCTATTATTGTGGATTATATAGGTATTGTAAGTACTGTCAGTGTGAACATTGTAAGGGATTGTAAGTATAGTTGTAAATAGTATCTAGTATTGTACTTGAATACTTATTTTATCATCTAAAGTATTATGTATAGCAATAAAATGTCATGTCAAGGAAAAAGAAAAACAAAAAAAAAACCACGGTATTCTATCAAACACTTTTTTTTGGCTTCTTTTTATCAGATGAATGATGCCATTTTCAAGATGATTACAGTAATAAAAAAAAAAGTAAAAAAAAACGGATAAGTAAACTAAGCAGTCGCTAGCAAAAGTAATTGCTTGTGCTAAAAGGGTTAGGGCGTAATGTGATTAAATCCTGCCACGACGATTCAACTTACATGGTGAACAGGAAGTACAAGTGTTTGTCAAAATGAGATTTTGTTTTGACCTTTTATTCAGCCTCGAAGTGCTAGACGAATTTGTGACGAGCCCTCCACTTTAGCCCCATACTTGAAAGAAGGCCAGCCAGACAGTGAGGAAATGTCTCCACCGTCCTGCAGCGAAGTTGCCGTCCCCATAAATTTTCGCGACCTGCTGAATTCGTTTCATCTGAGCTTGTTCAGTCCCAAACAAAATTGGGCCCAAACTAAGCAACCCTTGAAAACACAAGGTTATCCTACCTGTACTAACCGTTGGTTGTTCTCTAAACACCGCCAAGAGTTGCAACTACACCTTAATCAGTAGAAGAGTCAAATACATCTTCATTAGAATTCATCGCTGCCCCCCCCCCCGCCCCCCATTTGACACGATTCATGGCTTGACACAGGCCTTCAGAAATAACTCCAGGATCTCTGAGCTTTGTCAGGTATTGGGTCTTGCGTGATTTCCAACGGCGAAGGGATTATTGATGATATTTATAGTTCATTTAAATGTAAATGTTCTTCAAAGAGAATTTTCCAGGATAGCCACTCCGCAACAGTCAACATCCAACAGCGTGAATTTTGTGTCATCTGTCCCTCATCCTGACTCATATCCATCACCTCGTGGCTCCCGCAAAAAAGGTGGTCCTGCGCGATTAACACGATCTGCTAAACTGCAACATACCAACCTGTAGAGGACAAAGTTATTGTTATCAACTTCTTTCAAGATCTATCAGCTTTGATATTTAATCCTTTCAGCTAAAATTCCTTTGCAGGTTTGTTCAGTCCTTCAATGTTGTTGTGTGTCAATGTTGATCTTGCATCTGATCATGACCTGTGGTTTATGAAATGATTTTATTTCAACTTAGTCCTGAATTTTCGCAAAACTTTTTTTTCTTCAAGTATTCGTTTCTCGGGCTTACATTCAACGCAGTTCATACTGCAAAGGTTTTGTCTCTTTCATTAACCAATCTAAGGCTGCCATCTTTCCTTGTTCCTTAAGTGCCTGCCCCGTCACCTCTCTCGTTTTTCTGTGATACTCGTTTAGCCAGTCCACCTGTATA
>BLFN01000227.1:663439-665939 GCA_014634225.1 Acropora yongei | reverse complement strand
TTTTATAAGGGCACCTGTCTTGAGACTCGACAGCCATAATTCAAGGGCACTTTCCCAACTACTGGCACATGTAGACCAAGATAAACTTCCTGTTCACTTTTTAAACACATCCTTTTACGTAAACAGCTGTAAAAACTTACCTAACTGACTTACTGTGATGAGTTTGCAAAATGATATACTTTTTTTACTTACATAGTGGGAAAAGAAAAGGGTCCACTCCAACCTTGGAGCCTTTGGAGAGATTCTAAAACGAGATGAAGATTTATAGCCGCATTATGTTGAACAAGATCTGTGAAATGTGGCATTCCTTTACTAATAAACGCACGGGCACGGTGCTTGGCCATTGTTGTGATATTCTTATCTACTCAACATTAGCGATTGGCTCATGTCGATTTCGTTTCTCCCCTCTGAGGCTAAATCTGTTTTGACTAGTCAGTGTGAATGTATAGAACAACTTGAAGTACATTTTCTCTCCTTAACCAATACAGCAAGCATAAGGGTCTCTGTTTCCTATTAGTGCATAAACGTTTGCTGTCGCAGGTAGTCCAATTGAAAAGGCCAATAGTTGATGAACTCGGTCATACCAAGACCATTAACTTTGACACGCGGCATCATATCAATGATGTCACTTGCATTCACGAGTTAACTCATATAAGACCGTTTAATTTCTGGGTAACCTAATTTCGGAAACAAATGGATTTATAGTTTCTAAAGAAACTGTAGTATGCGTCGGTGGGAGAGTGAAACAAAAATTTGGTTTTGTCAGACGAATTGTTCAAGGTTGAATTACCCCCATGAAATATTGAATGTGTTATCCCTTCGCTTTGACGAAGGGCTCATGCTCGAAACGTCCGCTTTCTAAATCTTTCACGGTGGTGTTCCAGCCTTTATCTACTCGTTTGACAAAACCAAATTCTTAATTTCGAATCAGCAATGTTCAAACTACCTGTTCCAACAGGAATTGTAAACAAATAAGGCTATGATCCTCCCAGTTATGAACACAATTTTAGCAAATGCTTCGGTAAGCCTGAAAAATTCAGGACTTTAACAATTTGAAACTGTGACCTCCCGATACCGGTGCGATGTCCTAACTAACTGAACTCTGAAGCCACAGATGGTGAGAGATGGTGATTTATGGGTTGAAATTTTCCCGTGATGGATGAATCACTGAAAAAGCTGATATATTTGAAATGAATCATGTATTAAACTGCGGATATAAAATCAAGTAATGCGATGTTCCTCGCAATTACGAACGCAATTTTGGCTATTACATAGAGAAGCCTGAAAAATTCAGGATTTCAACGGAGTTTGAACCCGTTAAACCCTTCTCTTCACGATTGCTAAAAGTGCGTTCATAACTGCGAGGATCATACAGGCCTTACTTGATTTCATATGCGTAGTTCAACATGATTAATTTCATATGTATCATTTCGTTGACTGATTTATTTGTCACGAGAACAATTGAACCCGTAAATGGCCATCTCCATGACCATGATCGCGACGATCTGTGGCTTCAAAGCTCTGTTGTTCAGCGTATCGCGCCGGTATCGGTAATCATTTCGTTCGTATTTAGGAAAGACAGCGATCGTGCTAAAGTTTATCTCCAAACTGACCTGAGCGAGCCATAAAGACTGACTTGGTGTTCCTCTTACACCTATAGTCAATGAAAATGTCATTACTGTCTCAATTACTTATGATAATGTACGGTGTTATACTTTCAAACTTCATTGGAGCAATTGGTTTGTTTTCTACTTGGAACTCTAAAGATCTTTTCAATTGTTCCTTCACCCGTTGCCAAGCGACTACCTTGCTTGAATTCAAGCGCTTTTGAATTCAATGTCAATCCATCTTTTATATACTAATCAGTTTGAATTATATTCCAAGAAAGTTTAACTGTTCCATAATTCTTGCAACAAAATTTACTAAAATTATTGAATTCAGTGATGGAATTACTGTATTGTTTCATGACGTAAAATGATGACATATTGCCAGTTAAAATCCGTATGTTGTCCTTATTCACTCAATCGGATTAGATCATGAAGATAGCATATTCACACGATTGACGTGAACACCACATTTTTGCCGCTATTAAAAACTGCAGTGATCTTATCAACCTGGGGCCTCACTTTGCAGTTCCAATGTAAGATTTACATGATTTTATCATATATTGTACAACGATTAGCATTTGCTACCAAGCTTAGATAGGTGCTGTTTTAAAAGTTGTACCAAATTAACATTCGGCCCAAAAACAACAGCTTTCTCTGATGTACTGCACTCGGATTCTTTCAAGTTCTTCTCAATCTTCAGCTATTAATCACTTCTGATTTACCTTCTCTTTGTAGTATCCAATTGCAGTCTAGTTCCATGTTGGCTTGAAGGAAATATCGTCCATCAGTCCACAAAGCAGCCTTTTGTTTGGTTACAATTGCAGTTCCTGAAGAACAGCATTAATTTACAGTTGGCTATTAACATTGAGATAACTCGATCTAAAATAATAAAC
>BLFN01000227.1:654597-660772 GCA_014634225.1 Acropora yongei | reverse complement strand
TGAGATCTGGGTACGAGATTAGGTACAACCCAAGGAATCACATGGGTACGTTATTAACACCAGCATCAGTTAAATTCAAGGTTACATTTGGTGACAGAGCATTTAAGTCGTCTGCTCCCAAACTACCATTGTCCCTTAGAAATATTCAATCTCTAAATAAGTTTAAGGCACAAATTAAGACCTATCTTTTAAAATTGGCTTTTAATTGATTTCATAATTTTAGTAGTAGTATTAATTTATTCTTATTTATTAGTCTATTTGTAATTATTTTTAGAAGCGCATGTGAACATATTCAAATGGAACCTGCGCTTTACAAGTTATTAAATTATTATTGATATTATACAGAATTAAGTCTTCGGAAGCTGAAATCAAGTCTCTTAGAGAAGATAACTCTAATGTTAGAGAACAACTAAAGGAAGTCTCTCTAGATGAAAATGGGTTTCGAGAGAACAACGAAAAAATCTTGTTTTGCGCTGGTTTATTGAGCTGGAACTTGCTGTATTGTATTTACAACTTTGTTTTACGTATCTGTCACAATCAGCTAAATTAACCTTGTGTCCCTTCCAAAGATTTATGCCAACTCTAATAACACTTAGGCTGAACTTGTCTGGCAATGATTTGGCCTACAGATTTGGAGCAGTACATGAAACAACTCGATCAAGGCCATTTTTGAATGTTCTTGATGTACTATACCTGAGGCTATACCTTTTGATTTACTAGTCAGAAAATGAACAATCACTAAAGACCCTTCCTATGGACTTTCCAAACACTGCACTGGCTGTGTAGTAATAATGGAATGTTTCAAAATATTATTAGAGAGAGCCTCAAATCCTTTGCCCGTGCTCAAACGTATTCATCCTACAAGCACCACATTACAGAGAAGTACCTCCTTGGAATTACCCCACAAGGCAGTGTTGCCTTTACTTCAGATGGCTGGGGTGGAAGAGTCAGCGATAAACACCTTAACGAAGAAAGTGGTTTGCTTGAAAACTTAGTTCCTGGCGATGTAATCCTTGCAGACAGAGGATTTGACATAGCCGAATCTGTAGGCTTATTTTGTGCAAGAATGAAAATCCCTGCCTTCACTAAAGGGAAGAAACGGTTGAGTGGAATTGAGGTTGAGCAGACCAGAAGGATGGCTAATGTTCGTATTTACGTTGAAAGAGTTATTGGTAACATCCGCAAGAAATATGGAATCTTAAGTGCTACACAACCAATTGACTTTGCTGTTGCTCGAGACGGAGACAAGACCACGTTAGATATGATTGTTGCTGTTAGCTGTGCCCTGAACAACCTTTGAGATTCTGTGGTACCTTTTGAATGATCACTGAGAGTACACATCATTTGTAATCAAAACCTTGGTTGTACAAAGGGTGGAAAAGCTATCCTTCATCTTGATGATTACATGTTTTCTACAGGTCATGATACGGTTGATAAAACATGAACAATAACTTTGTTATTTGAAATCTTTTTTACCGAGGTTCAGTCATTTTTTGCAACAGTCGAACTTTTCAAAAATGCATGTTATTGTATTAAAGATTATTTTAAATAAAAACCTTCAGTAACATATATAATTCATTTCTCTTTCAAAATTATCTATTCACGAAAACTTATCAGTAGTTATTATCATTATTATTATTATTTCATTAATCTGTTCTTGAAGTATTTCCCCCTTTGAATTTGTCCATTGACTTTAAGCTCCAGTTGGAAAGCACCTGGTGACAAATTCCTTCACTTTAAGTACATTTGCTACCATAAGTCTCCCATCAGCAATTATTCTTTCCACATAGATACTCCTTTCAAACTTTTGTAGTTTTTATGAACTCTTTGAAAGCAGCAGATACATCCAGACGTCGATGTACTTGACTGACGGCCATAACTCAACGTCGTCTTTCCCTTTCTTTTTTTCCGATTTTCTTAGGGACCAGTACCTTCAATAAGCTCTAATATCGAATATCTCGTATATCTTTAAATTGATAATTGCTCAGGGAGCGACTAATGGTAGCCGGGTAAATATCATTTTTGACATATTTCGGGAGCACTATCAAATTTACAATCGCAAAGTGGTCGTCCAGCTGCCTGGTAACTAACGGTATGTAAATGACGTGTGACAACGCAACGGGTCTTGTTCACCCATACGTTTTATTTCTTACTATGACATCGGTTGAAAACGCAAATAGGAAAGTCCTTTTCTAAAATGCAAATTTTGAACGAAGACAATTATTTAAATACGAAACGCAAAAAAAAAAAAAGAAAAAAAGAGGAAAACTTCTGCACCATTGAAAAGTAAAAATATTTATGGCATAAAGAACTAAAAGGATTGTTTGATAAAGCAACAATAAAATAAACTGCTAACAAAAAGTCAGAATTCTCAAAACACTGTAGTGCACACAAAAGCAGCTGCCTGTTTAAAGAAGTCAAAAGTCAGTCCAATCAATCGAGTTCATGCAACATTACAAGCTGAAGATTCAACAATTTTTTTCCCTCGGCCCTTTATAACGTAATTAGTCAGAACATTAAAAAGAGAATAGTACATCGGCGCGAGGTGGTCAGGGTTATGGAATGGAATATTCTTCTAGGTACCTTCTCAGTTCCATTCCCTTTGCAACTTAAGTTTTGCTTCCGACAAAATGGCAAACAAGCTAGGTGAGCGTATTGCGGCTATTGGATCGATCGCACAACAATTCAAATGTTATCATGATATTACCACTTGAAAAGCTATCTGATGCCCTTTCGCACAACACCAGTACTAGTGGTCCGTAAATGCTTCAGATTTTACAAGACCTGGTTTGAGAACAATTAATGGAACTCGAAATCCGCAGAGATGTAAAAATTCTCCCGCAGTTATTCTTAAATGCCTTAAACCGACTAGACACGAACAACTTTAATAATTGGACTGTTATGAACCAGGATCTGGAGTTTTCCACCTGGGTCAACATGTAGACAGATATTGCTATAACAATTAGTCTTAAAAAATCAAAGACTAAGTGACTTGTTTCTGTTTCTCGTGGTAACTAGAAGGACCAATAGTGGTTAACCACAGTACGGTTTGCAGCAAAGGAAAACGCCAGCTTATGTTTGTTTTGTGGAGTTGACAGCTAGTTCTGTTAGGTGAAAGTGATATCTAGATGAGAGAACATCTTGACTTATCTCAGTGGAGGCTCGTATGGCCACCGCACACTTACCCCTGTATACCGTATTTCGTTAATTTCACAATATCTTATACCTAATTTTAATTAATTTAATCATTTAAAAATGATAATTTCAGATCAGTTTAGAGTTAAAGAACTGACTCAGGCGGTGGTAGATTTGTACCTGATGTGCATCAACAGACGGAATTATGTAGGCTTGTATTCCTCCCCTTTTCACCTTGGACATAAGTTTCCTCAAATCTAATAAACGCCTTGATGTATTCACTGACGTGCGTGGTAAAAACTGCAATATGAAAAAAAAAAATGTTAAAAAAAGAGGAAAAGTATTAAATAAAGTATTAAAAGACAGGCATTCCTCCAGAACGTTCTGTGGGAATTGCGACTTCTTGATAACTTCAAGTTCAATAATGGAGTGTAAAATAAACATTTCCGTTTATCTTTTGTGAGTGTACAGTCAATTAGTCCCCTTAATCCTGCATCTGAAACTGCCTCCGATTAGTGTGACATGGTGTGTGACTTACACTTAGTGTATAATATTCTGTCGTATCAAGTAGTTTCACGATTGATTACTTGTCAATATTGCTTGAAGGTCAACAAAAAAAAATAAAAATAAAAATGTTGACAAGTACTTCAGTCTGTTGCCCAAGAACCAAGATACAACCGCCTACTTTAACTTTATTGAAAGAGCACTTGTCTCGATGAAAAGTGGGAACAGGCATTTATTCCAAAGTATGCTAAAGCTGCTCGTTTGAAAACTTTTTGTAGCTGTCAAGTTTGAATTCAAGCACACAAACAGATATACCCTTTAGAAAGGGCGCTATTTGAACCCATTATCGTGCAGACAAAGATGAGAGAACTTCTTAAATGCGAGCCTTAATTGGATTCGCGCAGGCTCGTCATCCCTCTAACTAGATGCCTACTTCGTCTTTATATGTCAAGTTTCGCCACGGTGTGGACAAACTTTTGCCGTGAAGTTTTCTTACACTACGAACACTTCTTACAATTCTACTACCTGCAATACTTACAATTACTTACAACACTTACGTTACTAGGAACATTACATACAATATAACCGTTACTTACATTACAATTACAAACACTTCAAATATTACAGACACTTTGCCTAAATACCTTTTTCTTCCCTTTCAGCAACATTTTTTTAATGAATACATATATTTCAATACCTAGAAAGGTTTAGCAATAATTTCTTCCCATCTTTTCCTGAAACTTGCAAACGTCCCATTTTCATTTGCTATATATTTCTCGGTTTCAAACTTAATTCTTAGTTTTTTAAGAAAAATATTAAAATCAGGGTAAATGCCAGCTTTTCTACCGGATCATTATCAGTTTCTACCTTCACAAATACACAATTTTCCGAGAGTTAAAGAGAGTTTATAATATCAATTCTATTAAGAAGCCCAATTATAATAACCTTTAAAGACAGTTATGTTTACCTTAACAAGTTTAAACCACCAAGAGGAGAATGTATTCCGAAAGATTTGCGCATGGCAGCATTCAAAAAAGAGGAGATACAACTCTTCCTTTGAGGAGCCATAGAAGGTACATTTATCATTCAACGACAAATCTATTTTAAAAAAAATTGAACTTAAGTACAATATAAGCACTCTATATTGGAAGGACCAAATATACGTTTCACTTGCAACGGTTCGTAGAGATGAATATATTTCCTCCAAAGAATTTGAGATAATTCGTTTCTTAAACATGATATAAGGCAATTTAGCCTTAACTGTTATTCATAGTTCATGAAATGCTTACACTTAGCCCTGTAAACGTCGAATTGTATATCATAATGTTTAAAATGTACCAAGTCCATTTCAGGTAACAATTCACACGACGAGTTCTTTCGGAACTGATAATCTTAAACCTGTCCGTGTCAGGTTTTTGCTGTTCTTGCCAAATCAAATTCACTTCGATTCAAAAACAAGCCTGAGGCTTGCCCAAAATTTAATTAGGTAGCTAAAAGCTATTGTGGACATTCTTTTCAATGACTTTGGATGGAATTGACTTGAGTCGGTTTGCGTTTGGCAAGACCTTTTCAAGGACGTGAAACATTGGATCTATAACCTCAAGGCAAATAGTAGAGGGCTATACTAGTTGCACAATTGCCTATAGCGAAATAGCGCTGGTGATGATCCTCATCTTCCTAGAGCCAAGGATCAACTAGGCCTTATCATCTGTGATTTTCTCATTTTGCTAGCCACTCATTCATGATTGTCAGGTCCTAAGTGTGCTTTAGCATTTTTTTTAACTGACCTGCGGTTTTTGTTTTGAACATTCTCGCTGCTGTGTGGAGTCTTGGAAGGGACCAAAGAGATCGGGAATCTCGCATGAGCCTTTGAAAGAAGTAGTCATTTTAATTTACAGCAACTACTTATCATCATATGAAAACGTTCGCTCTTTTCACAATGAAAGTCTGAACCATCAAAAAATCAACTTACCAGAAATTACTAGTAATGAAAGTATTATAGATGAAATAACCACCATTCTCTAACCTCCAAGCTAAGTTTTACGATCATCGGATACTGTTCAACTACATGTTATAATTGAAGTCATCATGTTACTTGATTTATCACTACAAAGAAATTTTGTTAGCAAACGTGTTAAAGGCACCGATTCAAACGAGGACAAAGTTGTTATGCCATCAATTCGTGTTGGACAGGTACCTGCCCTGCAACTAAGGCAACGAAGATTCAAGGACGAGAACAAAAGATAGTTTCTCGGGCACCTGTTTATCATTTAACGTCACCAAAGTCCAGCTTTTGCAATGAGGTGTAGAAGGTTGGATATCATCTTGATCACAAAACAAGCAACAACAACAAGAACAACAATAAAACAGTTCATTGGCCTTTTAAAAGAGTTGCCTTCACCTAAAATCAATTTAATTAGCATGGTAACATCCTTAGCTCGTGTGTTTTATCCTTTGTCCTTCTCCTCATGACGAAAATTCCCCAAATGCTGAAGTTAAACTTGAAGGGATCTCTTCTTAGTAGTCCTAAGAATAG
>BLFN01000227.1:647097-649597 GCA_014634225.1 Acropora yongei | reverse complement strand
GAAAAAAAAATCATTTGGATGCTACCTGCGAACGACATGCTATTCCACTAAATAGTGAAGAAGGTACATTTTTCTTGAACCTTTTTTTTAATTACCCATGGCACATGTTAAGCTTTACCATGTAAGTGGTCCCAACATTGGCTTCGCTGGCTTCACCTTTGTGGGAGCGAGAGTTATAGATTGCTCGATCCAGTCTTTTATTTAGATGAAATTACTCAATACGCCTATCCTAGTTTGATCGAATCGAGACCATTAGTAATTTTTCGTTTTACCAAATATTTAACTATTATTCCTCGAGCCCGAATGGGCTATTGACTCAGAGGTTATGAGGGCGAGAGGAATAATTGTTTTAGTAAAATCCAACTAGTTGGTCAAAAAAATATCGAGACTAAACATGTTTCGCTAGTTAAAGCTAGAAATCAATCCTTTTTCACCCGCAAAGCATTACAAATATGGCGGGCGCTTTTTGCCACTAGTGGGCTATAACATATAGCCTACTAGTGGCTCAACCAATCAGAACGCAGCATTGATGATATACCACTAGTTGGATTTTACTAAAACGTATTATTATTTTATCATTAGATTTTGTTATTGGTGAATGAATAAAGCAAAAACTCTTCAACTAATTTGGCCTGCAGATGAAGGGAGTCATTGTCAAAAGTCACTGGAACGTACTTCTGGACTGTTCACATTTATTGTTCATTTTATTCATTTCCAAGAAAAACTTTAGCTAGCAATGAAAGCAGGCTGCTTGCTTGAGGCTGAATGGTCATTCAGTCTCTCACGAACTAAGATTATAAGAAAAGAAAGTAACGCTGTTGTCGGGGAAGACAAAAGTCTCCTTACAGTAGCTTTTAAACATATATTTAATGTTTATTCTGTATTTTAGTGATCATTGGGAAAAAATAGGAGTCTATTTTGTCAGTCTATGGTCTTAGTACAGATAAACAAAGTTACAAGAAAACTAATAACGGGATAAGAATTAAGGACCATAATAATGATCAGAATTTGGGTATACTTGAAAAGATATTTACGTGACAACCTTATCAACAGAACTCTCTGAGTAAAAAAGCACTGCCAAAATATGGCTTGTAGTGTACCATTTTAAAGGTAATTACATTTTCTAGCTGATGGATTAAGGTATCCAAACAGACATTATTCTAATTAATGCAATAAAATTGCATAAATTAATGTAGCTTAATCTTTTTCCATTTGACAAGTTGCCATAAAACATCACAAACTTAGGAGGAAAATAGAAAAATTCTTGAATTTTAAATGACATGTAATTTGCAGCAATGTTTAAAAGATATTTTGCTGCCTGCGGTATTGTTCATGGCAACCAGAATGACACAAACGCTTCATGCAGGTTCTACAGCCAAATCCAGTTTCTTTGCGCCTGACTCCTTTTAAAACAGTGCAACAATGGTGGCATCTTCCAAACTTTAGAAGCCCCAGCTCAATAAGACTTTAACAAATCGTTTCGGAATAAAATCCTTCTCATAAGAAACAACCTTCACAGAAACAAAGGATCACTACCTACAACTACCGTTTCTGATGATTCTTCAAACACACCACCTACGTTTGATTCATTCTACCTGGCCTGAAGGTGAAACGATAAAGAAAGTCATTGGAATGCTGAGACCAAAACCCTGCACACTAGATCCAATCCCTACTCACCTAATTAAAGACAACTTATCTAATATTGTCAGAACATCGCTATCAAAAGGAATTTTTCCACAGTCTCTAAAAATATCTCACATACAAGGGCGTAGCCAGAGGGGGTCCTGGGGTGCCCGTGACCCCCCCTTTTGCAAGCCTTTTTTAACCAAACAACCTACAGCAGATGGCAAAAATTGCATGACGATATCTTGACCATAGTGACAATCTGGTGAGTACCCTCACTTTGACACAGTGTGACCCCCCTTTGAAAAATCCTGGCTACGCCCCTGCTCACATAAGTCCAAAGCTGAAGAAAACTGACCTCGATAAAGAACTTCTCACTAACTACAGGCCAATTGCAAATATCGCTTTCATGAGCAAAGTTGCCTTACAAGTGCAGGCACATTTAAATGACAATCAACTATTACCATCTTTTCAATCAGCGTACAGACAGTACCACTCTACTGAGACAGCTTTATTGAAAGTCACAAACGACATCTTGATGACTATCAACTCTCGACGCGATGCAATTCTCATCCTGCTGGACTTGACTGCAGCGTTTGATACGCTCGATCACAACATCTTGATCAAGATTCCTATTTTGGTTTCTCTGGCTCAGTTTTACAATGGTTTTCGTCTTATATTAAAGATCGTGGTCAATCTGTCGTAATTGGCGATGTACACTCCGCTCAAGTAATCGCCTGGTATTAGAAAAACTAATAATCAACATGGTTTCTTATGGCCAACGAGCTTTTAGCTACGCCGGACCGGAACTCTGGAACACCTTACCAGAACATATAAAAAAACTCTAAATCAGTAAAAGGCTTTAAAAAAATTGTAA
>BLFN01000227.1:616566-619053 GCA_014634225.1 Acropora yongei | reverse complement strand
ATTACAGTGTAATCGGACAGTTACATAAGCAAATCATCAGGCAAGTCCTGTCATCTAAATCCAACAATCACCACATTGATTACAATCACTATAGCAACAAAAATTGAATGAGTTTTCTTTGTGGCTTATATCCGGTGAAACTCAAGCTATTCTATGTATGTTTTTTTCCGCAATTGTAATTATCATATTTTAAGCATTGCTATTAAAAGTTTTTTTCCAATTAAAACTTTCTGTTTTTTGGAAATTGTAATGGTTATGATTAATTGGTAACGGGACATTAGGTCGTCCAATTCGCTCTATAATCATACTTTGATTGAAAAAGATCATCTGGGTGATTGGAGTCCTGAAAAGGACTGTTGTTATTGACTGACGTTTCGACAACCTGTGCGGAAGCCATCTTCAGAGTCAAGCGGATGGCTTCCGCACGGGTTTTCGAAACGTCAGTCAATAACAACAGTCCTTCTCAGGACTCCAATCACCCAGATGATCTTTTTCAATCAAGGTATGTTACTCCTGGGTTCAAACCATTTTCTTATCATCATACTCATGATTAACAAATCGGATCCCTGCTTCGAGGTCGTCTCATTTTGTTAGTCACTCGTATGATTATATATATATATATATATTATATTTAATTTCAGAAAGGAGGAGCTCATCGCATATACTGTACATATACTGTACATAATTATGTACTGTAGGATCTAGTCACATACACGCTAATTGCTCCATTCCAGTTTCAAAAAATTAATAGTATATTTTTGGTCACTGCTTTGTGCGCACACAATCCCTTTTTCGACCGAAAACGGGTTACAAATGAAGGTTCTATTGCAAACGGGTGAAAGTTTTGAGGTGTCACGCTCCAAAATAAATTTTAAGGACGCTTAGTAATTTCCTGAGGGATTCAGAACGAAAACCTCAGCGTTCAAGCAACGAGAAACCCCCTTAGTTGGTTAATGCCATTTAATGCACGACTTCGTTGTTCAAAACATGGAAAGGGGCTTAAATTTAAATTAATATTATGATAGAAACTTAAGGCCTTGAGTGTTGAAGGAGCACACAAACTTTTACTTGCCGGAACTCTATCGGGATATTTCTTGCGTATCTTCTCTCCTTCAGCTCGTCGTTTTTCGAAAGGATGCTCTTCCTTGTATTCCCACTTCATTATTACACCGTGAGCGGATTCCTAGCTTTCTAGAGTTGATATCCGAAGCAAAAAACCAAAATGGCGTTTATCGTCGATTATCACGTGACATTGTTTCGATGACGTGCTAATTGAAAATCTATTTTTATCCACAAGCAAACCGGAAGTAAGCTGATCTTCCGCTAACTTTCTTTCTTTTCTTTCTTTCTTACTTTCTTTCCTCCTTTTTCTCTTTCTTTCTTTTTTCGCTTTCGGGCAATACTTCAGCGAAGTATTTTTCACTAAAGCAATGTTAGATTTTTAAAACACTAAGTTAATTCTGTCCTCGCTTCTTCTTACTTCATGACCATCTGAGACTTCCCATTTCCTCCATCTCTCACCTTTAACCGTTTCGGAAAAAAAAGTAATCCACCCGAAAGTAGATAATTCATTTAGTTTTGACAACTCTTTTCACCATATAGTCATTTTTCGACCCTAGCCTCATTATTCATAAAAGTATAAACGTGACTATTTGAACCTTTCTCAGTGAATTAGATTTGATGGCAGTGCACTACTCCTTTATACTGATTCACGTTTCGTGATGGCGGACCTACAGTAATTTCTTAGTTTTATTTCTTAGTTTTGTTTCTTAGTTTTCGATTTTTAGACCGTCAGGTCCCAGTTGCTCAAAGGGTGGATAACATTATCCATTGGATAAATCACTATCCAAAGAATCACTCAATAGGGTTTGTTAGCACTTATACTTAGTCTACTTATCCAGTGGATAGTGATTTATTCGCTAGTTAGGGTTTAGAGAGGGTTAGGGTTAGGGTTAGGGTTAGGGTTTAGGGTTAGGGTTAGGGTTAGAGGTTTTGGGTCGTTCCAACCTTTCGGTGACTGAGGCCCGATCAATTATACAGTTTATACAGAGATCAAATCACCTGTTTTCATGTCTTCAAAGCTTCATTTATTTCATATCCTCCACTAAAGATGATAAATCGTTACATGATCTGTACAGGACTCTAAACTTGCTCTTTACAAAGTTTAGTGGTATCAAGTGTAGTGATATTATGGCAAACATTTTTTGTTTTTCGAGAAGAAAGACATAATCGCGTCTATAACTTGAACTTGCAAAATCGTGGACAAAAAGGATTCACAATAAAGTTAAGAAGCGTGAGATATTGTGTCTACCCAGCGATCAAATCACCCCTTTTCATGTTTTTAAAGCTTCATTGATTTCATATGCTACACCAGGAGAACATATGGCTCTTGCCTACACTAAGTATGTTAAATCGTTACAAGGTCCGTACAAGACTCTAAACCCGCATTTCACGAAGTTCAGTGGTATCAATTGTAGTGATATTACG
>BLFN01000227.1:601566-606566 GCA_014634225.1 Acropora yongei | reverse complement strand
AATAAATGTATTGAAAGTTAGCTGGTGTCAAGAGATCATTGCGACATCAAAAGCCTTTCGATAATCAAACAAGATTGTTCTTACGGTACCGCCACTTACGGTAGCGCCATTTCCATCAGTGTTAATAGACCAATTATGTAACATGCTAATTAAGGCCATAGGCCACCAGGTATAGTGTGATGAATGAGCCATGTTGTTTGTTCAATTACACTAAGAGTATTTTTGCGACTTGCTAGCAACTATTTAAAGCTAAATTTCAAGCTATTTTTCTTGACCGATGTAGCAATTATTGTGAAGAACGAAAATTAAAGCTTTTAATTAACTTTTAATAAAATGTCAAGAAATTTAGGCAGCAACTGTTGAAATTTTTGCTGCACCTTTTTGGATTTTTGTCAATTTATTAGCAACTATTTGGCGTTCCAGTGAGCAACTTTCCAGCATTTTAAGTGCACAATCGGGAAAAGCCTAATTTCAATCGGACAACACGCTCGTCTTGCGCGAGAACTCGCGGGAAGAGATATTCGAACATTTTCTTTATGAAATATCTAAATATTTTCTTTGTGGGCCCTTATCGTATCTCAGGATCTTGATGAGTTCCTCTTTCCTCCGTTACTTGTAAGTATGGATCTACCAGTGAAATGTGAAGAGCTGCAATCTAGATCTAGGCTTTAATGGAGTCCAGACATCTTTCATCATAAGTAAACCTACTGTCCCACACTTTGTAGATTTCTCTGGGATTTATTAAATATTAGTAGGTGTTGAACATGTATTCACGTTACTCTTTGAAAGTATGCTTATGAGCAAACATTGGCTATTAAAGACATCTCTAAAAGGTAAAGATGCAGAATTTCTGCATCATACAGTTGTTGCATGAATAGTAGCGAGGCTAGCGGAAAATAAGATTTGCAGAATTTCTGCATCCAAAGTTTTTAGGTAAAGATGCAGACTTTCTGCATCATAAAGTTGTTGTATGAACAGTAGCGAAGTTAATGGAAAATAAGATTTGCAGAATTTGTGCATCCAACTAAAAATGCAGAATTTCTGCATCATGGACTTGTTGTAGCAGGGAAACTGGCGAATTTAGCAGAAATTAAGATTTGTAGAATTTTTGCATTTAACTTCTTTAATCATCCATTTTCATTAGCGATACTATGTTTGGTTTTTCTTCTGCAGCTTTCTGCGGCCAGAGGTCAAGAATTCCCTTTCCTAACTAATTTTTGAGCCCATTTTTTATCTCCGTGTATTACCCGTCATTTTTTAGAGTAGGTTTATAGTTTTAAAATGACTGCAGAGTAAGTATGGTCTATTATAACAGGTGTTTGCAATTGTGATTTCGTTCAGTGTGTTAACACTCCTTCCGTCAAGTGTTCTAAGTTCTTCTCGGAAATCGGGTTTTATGCAGTGCGAAAGCAAGCTTGTATAACTGAATTTTGCATTTTGAAAAAAACCATGTTAGTTTGGAACTCGTTTTTCCATGAATCATCAGTTGCTTAAATGTAGAAATTAATTGTGTTGGCAAATTCTGTGGTGATAGCAACGACCAATTAGATGACTGCAGGTACTACAGTGAGGAGGCCTTCTCTGAGATGAAGACTGACATGGTGGTGGCTGAAAGGATGGTGTTAGTATTGCTTGATGATGGTTGTGCTGGTTAGACTGGTCGTATAGTGACAAGTAGAGCTATGACTTGTTGGGTTAAGTTTTGCATAATTTGATCAACATTTGCCTCAATGGAAGTAGCTAGAATTTCACCGTCATCATCACATGTTTCCTGAATACCCTGGCTGTTGTCATTGTCCACACCATCCACACCTGCACTCCCAAGTGATCAAGCAAAGAAAAAGCTGAAATTTTCCCTTCGGCAGCCATGTTTGTTTAATATATAGATTTAACCAAGCCTAAAAACGGAGCTCCCGATTTCATTACAATAATAAATTTCTAATAAATGTCCTTTTGTTCTGAGTTTACTTCCCTGAACTTCTAACTTGTTTATGCTTTACAAAACACGGGTTGCCATTCGTTTTCGCGCCAAAAAAACTCTCGCCACAGACTACCTGAAATTTTGGCGATGGTATACTTGTGGAGTGGACGGACGGTCGGGCGGGCAGGCAATAGTTGTACGGTCACGTGGTTGCCAAATTTTCTCGGATGGGTAGTTTACCACATTTTCTTACCCATGGTGCTTCGCTTCGCGCGCCTCGCGCGCAAGAGATTTGTTATGAGATTTGCAGTCGCCAGGAATCTGGGTACTTAGGCACGGATTGACCGATCAGGCAAAAGTCTCCTTTGTTGCGCGGAAGTAAACTCGCGGTCTGATTGGCATTGGAAGAGGGTATATTTGGCGTGGAATTGCACTTGTGCATGAAGTGATATTGCTGATATAAGTCGCAAGCAAAAACTTTAAAAAACTTCAAAGGATTTTTGAGCTATTTTTCGTACCAGTTTACTGAGAAATTAGTTCAACTCATTATATTTTAAACACAATTTTTTTTATCTCTGTGAAGCACTTACCGGTTTTTGTACATCCTTTTAAAACCAGAACATTTGAAATTTTCCTTTCGCTTGAGGATTTCATTTTGCTTCATTTGTCAAGTAGTATGGTAGCAAGCAAATCCAAGATATTCATTGAATGAGAGAATTTTTCTATAAAATGTTTGTCTTAAATAACTCCTTAATTGGTACTTTCGGTTTTTTTTTGTTGCTGAAAATTGTTCAACGTGAGACTTTGAAAGGATTTCCACTGTTTGCGCACTGGCGCAGCTCTCAAAAATACGAAACGTTTGGCTTCTTCCAGTAATCGAGTTTACCTTTGGCTATGCGATTCAAGAAAAATTCACTGCCTGACGAGTGAATTGCACGTTCAATTTCACTTTCCGATTTGTTTAATCACAAGTATGATTAAAGACCGAGGTCCTTTTGCCAATTAATCATAACGATTACAATTTTCGAGAAAACAAACGCAGTCCTTCTTTTTGTAAAAGACCTTTTAATACCACATACTGGCAGAGTCACTGTCTAAGGTTACAATTTCATCCATTTTGGAAAATCCGCACTTTGGTAGGGTAAGCGGTCGTTGCTGTGGTTATTGTGATAAATTATGTGATTGGTGGATTAAGCTGAGTGCACTTGGTGTGATTGGCTGATGAAACTGCCAGATTTCAGGTATCCGATTACAGCCATTTGTCCGATTTCACTGTCCGACTTCAACCCTTACACAATAATTTGAGAAAAATAAAGGAGTTGAGGCGCCAATCAAATTTGAGAAAATTGTAATGGTTATGATTAAACGTGAATTCACTCCTCAACAAGTGAATGTTTCTATAGTGCTGGCATTATAATGGCGGTCATTCTGAGTGAAAATTGCTATGATTTTGTCATTTTTTCTTTTGCAGTAGATTTTCTTGCATTGTATTTCTCGGTTGAGAACTTTCTCTTTTTTTAGAATCATCCGGCAGTGTTAGTGTTAAGATCGCAGAGTATATTAAGAGGCTGTTTTTAAATAACAGCATCCAGAGTGCGCAACCGTTAGAAATCCTAAACGTTATAGTTGCGAGATTTTCGATTGCATTTCTGGTGTTGTAATTCAAGTCTGTTGAGATTTCATCGACAGCTGTCTTGTAAACAACAAACAAAACTGAAGCAGCTGACTTAAACTTACATCTACTTTTTCCAAAATGAGCTTGGTTTTGTGATGGATAAGTTAAACGAAAAACATGCAGGATCGTGGTTGAGTAACAAAGTAATTGCTCTAAATTTGGAGAACGGTGGAATATAGTCAGGAGGAATTCCTGGACTGCCAGAAGGCTACTAGATATCATTTATGCCGCGACTAACTTCTTCGCGGAGTGCTCTTGATGCTAGGAAAACGCCGGAATATCAGAGCTGTAACTCTCAGTCAAAGTTGCATCCCCGTCTATGTTTTCTACGATAATACGTCTTTAGCAGAGTGACCCAAGCAAAGTATTTTACTTATTCTACTTCATAGTATAGGTTCTGTTTCAATACTTAAATGTTTTTTTTTTAAGCTAACAAGCCTTCTTCGATTGGCTGCAAAGAGAAGCAGCTGACTCTCTAAAACTTCCTTTCCTAAGCAAACTGTTAATAAAAAATAGCTTTCACCCATGACTACTTTTATCTGGTTCATTTGTGGCCGTTGTCGAATTTTCTATTTTTATTTTCTAGGCTACAGAATTATTCAAGCATCCCGTCTCATCTCTTTCAGTTAAAAGGATTTGAGGCTCGTTTTTCGTGTGGCAGCCGATGTATCTGTCGTAGAACTACTTACATTGCTAGACTGGCAAGGTGGCCGAGAGTGGCCATTAAAAAGTGAGAACTGAAATTCAAAAATCGATTTCCAAAATTAACAATTCTGAACTGAAAGTCGATTGCTAAAGTGAAAACTTTAAATTCAGACTCACTAAATGCAAAAGCCATTTCAATAACTAGCAATTCAAAAGCCATAATTGACATTCGACAACTGCGAATTCGCAGTTGCGAAAACGCAGTTCTCAATTCTGTTTCCACTTTGACCACCCCCTCCCCCCTCCCCTAACCTTTTTCTTCGTAGAGGGGGCAGGCATCACAGGGGATTGTACTTTGCGCAGCTCCTCTCGGGCAGTGGTTTCCATCATGAATTTGCCGGATTCGGTTTGGGACAATCTCGACGCCTGCTTTATCCAAAAAGACATCAGGGATCTTTTTTAATTAAATAAGGTTAGTCATAGAAAGGTCCCCTTAAGTGGTTAACTTTGCCGCTAAACCATCGGCTTTAACACAAAAGATAAAGGCTATATAAAGAGAGGATATTGCCTTTTGTTACTACGTACCACCCAGCAGTGAACAACCTCAAACAAACACTGATGGAACTATAGAGTTTAATACAAAGTCAGCCTTTGCTGAAAACCATTTATTTGAAACCTCCGATGATATCGTACAAACGAGGTAAGTCTCTAAAGGATACGCTTGTTAGATCAAAAATGTACCTTTAAGGCAATCATGCG
>BLFN01000227.1:555442-566382 GCA_014634225.1 Acropora yongei | reverse complement strand
TTTAATAGACGCCCCGGGCGTTTAGATCATTTATAGTGGAAGAAGTCTAGATCCATCCCTGAATGCGGAGTTAATTGTGCTCTTACGACGGGCTAACATATCACATGTGCCGGGTCCGAGCTGGGCAGACTTGTGCTATATATTTAACCAAATCTCTTTCCATTTGTCTTATGTGTAGTTTTGAGTAGTTTATTATGACAGGAACTGATAAATTACGGAAAGAAAATCAATCGTTACGCAACGAAATTGCCGATTTAAAAGAGAAACTGCAGAAGATTTCCGAAAACTTGGCAACGATGGAGGAACAACATCGCCGACGACCTGAGGAAAGAGAAATGTCACCGGAAGAGTTCATTCGGTTGAATTTGTCTCACAACAGCAAAACATTCCAACTAAATTCAAAGTGGAAGCTGAGAGGCAAATTCGAGAGCTCGCCTATTCTTTGTGATCGAAATCAATTGAAGCATCAGGTGCTGACAGTCTCCAATTTAAATTTAAGACTGTAGTTGTGCCGATTGTCGCCGAACGAAAATCACCTAAACAAACATCCGACATCTGGTTGAAGCTATTTGCGGCATTGGGAGTCGAGAACGTCTCTTTAAGTAATACATAGTATCGACATTGTACATCGGGTTCATTTCATCTCGAGTGGCGGCTTCCAACAGGCCGAACGCCATTATCTGTATTTCGTGCGCAGGCTGGAAAAGGGTAACGTTATATGGCTAACAGGAGAAATGTAAATGGTCTTAGCCCGGTAGATTTGGGCTTTAACAGCGATGCAAATGTCAGCCACATAAATCTAATACAAAATACTATAGAAACAAATACAAATACTATAGCAACAAAATCTGTGGCTAATTCGATTAAGTAAAAAGAGATATTTCTACAGGTATTTCGAACATAATGTTGCTAACATGAAAAAAAAACCTTGGAAGGAATTAATGAGCTGCTATATCTTAGAAAGAAGAATCTTAAAGCTATAACTAAACTCAAGGACTTAAACAGCAACGGAAAAATCGTGAAGGAAGCGTCACAGATACCTAACGTCCTTAATATGACCTTTGCCTCAGTAGGTGACAGACCTGCTATTAAATTGTCCTCTCCGCCTAAACATTATCTTGATTATTTAAATAAATGCAAATCTCCACTCTCATCCTTCCTTTTTTAACAGGTTTTTCCTGACAAAATTCGCTTGGAAATATTATCCATATCGAACGACAAGTCATATGGTTTATATTCCTCCCCTACTAAACTACTTAAACTCTCAAGCTCTATTAAAGCCCCTATTCTATCAGAGTTACTTAATATTTCTATCAAATCGGGGACTTACCCACCAAAGCTTAAAATTGCCTAAATTACGCCGATATTTTAAAGTGATAATGAAAGTGATGCCAATAATTACAGACCTATATCATTATTGTCAAATTTCAACAGAATCTTGGAGAAAATTATGTATAAAGGAATGACAAGCTATATTGAGAAACATAATTTATTATATCCGTTCCGGCTTCTGTAATGGAAATTCGACCCAACATGCAATATTGGACATCATTAATAACATTCAAACTAACATGAATCACTTTCTTTTCAAGTATATATAGACCCTAAAAAAGCCTTCGACACAGTTGATCACGAAATTTTTCATAATAAGCGCAACCACTATGGCTTCTGTGGGAGTGTTTTCATCATAGTTCACTAGACAATCGCACGCAAACAACTCAAGTAGGTCAACATATCTCAGATAAAGCCATGATCAGCTGTGGTGTTCCCCATGAGTAAGTTCTTTTCATTGCTTTTCTTGTTATTATGTCAACCAGATATTCACAAATGTTCCAATAAATAAACGTCGGTTTCACCCTATCCTCTACGCTAATAAAAATGTGAAGGCTCTAAAACAGCAATTGATATTGAGTTACAAAAGCCATATATCTGGTTTACAGCCAACAAATTGATGCTTCACACTAGAAAATCAAATTTCATAGTTTTTCGTCTTTACCAAAAACAGCTTGCTTATAAGCCAAACATTTGCATGTTTGATAATGAGCAAAATAACCTGCGATCAGGCGTCCCTTTGTTTTTGTCGGGCCGGGAAAGGAACGGCGTTCCTTTCCCGCCCCGACAAAAACAAAAGGGACGCCTGATCGCAGGTTATGAGCAAAATAAATAGGTTGATCTCGAGTCTAAAGTCTACATTATAATGGATAAAAATCTTTCCTGGAAGCATCATATTGTTGCTATTTGTACAAAGATTAGTAAGTCATTATGTACCTCGGAAAATGCTATTGAATTTTTACAAATCACTAATCCATACCTATGTGAAATATATATGGAATGCATATTGTACGAAGGTTGTAGATGAAAGTGAAGAGTGATCATCGCAGTTAATTTCCAATCTAAACAACTGGAAGGAAGAAGCCTGAAACATATCCCGTTGAAGCCCTGATATTTTTCAGGCTTCTTCCTTCCAGTAAATTGGAAATTTACTGCGATGATCACTCTTCACTTTCAATCTATACCAATTAACATACGGATTTCAAGCCTGGGGTCGAGCAGGCAAGACGCATCTCAATAAAATTTAATTCTCTAAAAAGGGCACTTCGTTTGTTATTTTCCGCAGATTTTCGTGATCATTTAGTTCCTTTATTTCTTGAAGTTAACCTTCTTCCCATAACATTTCTATATCATGTGTGTATCCAGTTTGTAATGTTCGATATCAGTAGAACCAATGCACCAATTAACATGTTGCATTATTTAAGAAAACATCAAGCATTTACTTGTATAACACACGATCATCCACCTCTGGGAACCTTTATGTCCAAAACCGTCTAGACCGGAGATGCAAATGCGTTCTTTCTCTCGACTTGGGGTAAGGCTATGGAATGAGATAACATGCCATATGAGGGATTTACCACAGAAAACATTTAAAAGGGTTCTTCGAACATCACTGGTCAATATTTTTCTAAACGAAGATGACTATTTTCAGATCGCTGTGATAATTAAGAAAGGTAGAGAAGTTGACTAATAATATATTTTTTGGCTTTTTTTTATTTTGTAAAAAGCCAATTTTTATGTAAACGGTGTTTCCTTAGTTAGCGCAATATAATTGGGAGTAAAATTGCTGGCCTTTAATTATTAGTTAATAGATACTCGTCAATAATCAATCCGTCTGTAATCTGTATTGTCAATTAAAGTCGTTAAACTTATCGTTGTTGTGCAAACTTATTGTCTTTTAATAGGTGTGTTCTTGTATTTGGCTTACCCCGCCTTTTTCTAGCTATTTGCGGAGTAAGCCATCCACTAACTATGCTATTTGGCTAAATAAAGTTGTTGTTGTTGTTAACGCTCGAAACGTCATCCTAAGTCTTGTAATCCCTTTGTATTGGTGGTAATTTGATTGTTATCTGTACTCGTTTGATAAACCAAATTTTCGTGTTCAACTTAACCAGCAACACAACAAAAAAGCTTCTGTCAGATAAATTCAGGGAACCCTTCATTCGTTTGTTAAGATTATGAGAAGTCAAATGGAAGGCTTATGGCGGGCAGTTGTGTAGATATTGCTATGATAGATAGCCTGGATTAAGACTGTATCCAATATAAGCATGGCGTGACAGAGCGTGACAAGCACTTTTAGAATAAGCTTTGATTACATAATTGCAACCAGAAATATGATCTATGTGTAAGCATCATCCGTGAAAATATTCCTACTTCGTCTCGCGTGGAATATATATATAAAAAAAAAACGAGTTCGTGCTTTCCGTTTTAGAACATGTAGGGAATACATCCTTCATACCAACGAGATTAGCATGCGAGTCTACTATGATTAGTTTCTAGTTCCGCAGGATTTACGTCAAGTGTACGCCCATATCTGTGAAAATGCGGTAATTTATGAAGTAATTCAGTTGTTTATGCCAAAGGAAACTCTCATTATCCTCTGTATTTTGCATCTCGAATAAATTGGCTACCATTATGCATATGTGAACCTTGATTTAACCTTGTATTGTATTGTATTTAACCTTGTATTGCAATGTATTGTAATATAAGCAATAAAGTAGATTCAGATGATTGTAAAGCAGTTGAGTATTTAACCTTGCAGTTGCATTTAACCTTGTATTGTAAGCAATAAAGTAGATTCAACTAAGCTATGATCATCGCAGTCATGAACGCAATTTAAGCAATTACTCATATAGAAGCCTGACTTTTTCAGGCTTTTATATACGCAATTGCTTAAATTACGTTCATAAGATTTCAAATCCGCAGTTCAACATATGAAATATTTCATACATCACTTCGCAAAGTAGATTCAATTGATTGTAAAGCAGTTGAGTGTCCTTCACCCCTTGTGAGAGCTCGCAATAAACCCAGCATTTGCCCAAGCACCGAAACAGTTCGACGCTAATCGACCCTCGGCTGTAATACTACTATAAAATTATATTAATTACATTTGGAAGTGAACATGGAGGAAGATACACACCACACGTTTGTCACATTCCTACAAAGCAAATTTAAGTCTTCTTACCTATTTAAATCGTCCTCTCAGACAACCTACAGATATAAGATATCGATGTCGTTACGAATGAGGAAAAAATTTTCATCTGACGCATACTTTGTCAAGGGTGTACCTTCTAACCACAGCCCACCCGACTGGCAAAGAGTTGGGACATTTTTTGCTACCGGTGTCTTTGTCAAGACTACGCGAGATACAAAAATCCATCATTGACAGTGCCTTGTCAGCACTGTAATGCTGAGGCTAAAGAACCATTTCGCCCGACATGGGTGTCCTGATCGCCTAATCAATGACAACGGTCCTCAGTTTGTGTCCTTATAGTTCTGCCAAGCAGTCTGCCGGGGAAACAGCAAAGCAAACGGGAAGTCAGAGGCAGCTGTAATATTCGCTAAGAACCTAGGCTTTAGATGCCGGAACTGACCCATATATATCCATCTTAGACAACCTGTGGAGAGGCTGATAAACAGAGGAACATGCACTGCCCTTCCAACCACAGGAGCCCTCCTTCAACCAAGGATGCCTCATTCAGACCAAGTCATCAAGGACCAGACCGTAGCTTACCACTGCTAGAGGAAGATGATGTAGTCCGAATGAAACCTTTTCGGTTAGGAGACAGAGTCTAGAAAAAGGGCACAGTAACAGCGAGACTTGATGAAAAAGCATACTAAGTCCAGACACCTGACGGATAAAGCTACAGAAGAAACGAAGACCAGAGAGACCGCTGACATCCATCCTGATGTCCAAGAAAATACGCCCTTTCAAAGCTCTGAACATGCAGCATTAACCAAACCAGCTTGGGATGCAGTGCAACTGCTCAGCCCCACAGCGGCAGACACGCCCAAGATTCCAGCATGATCACAGTGCATCAGATGACCCACACCTTAGTTCAAAGATTACATGCAGTATTAAGGTGGGGTGCTGTCAATCAAAGACAGGAAACGTTGTACAGAACTAATAAATTTGTTTTGTTTCTGTTTGACCATTGGACTATAACCAGAGAATCTTTTTTAGAGACTTCATTTTTTTTTTAGGGATTAGTGACTTTTACGAGGTTCTCTTACCGAATAGAGACACTTTCAAAACAAGGAGGATGTTACCAATATGTGATTGACCTGTCAATCATGTTGTTAGCTTTTGATCAATTAGTTTTCATCGCACATATCATGTGTCTGTTGATCCTTGAGCTAATAGAAAATTTGTTGTCTCCAAAACCTTGCAAGATATTGAAACACGATGAAGTGATTTTCATTCAACTTACAATGTGAAAGATGAAGTAAGGTTGAATGTACTCGTGCATTAATGATGTAAGTGATGGTTGCTTGGAAACGGATGACGGAAACGATGTTCAGTGCTAGTGAGTCACTTTGTGCGAAGAAGAACCCAGTTTTGTAAGCAGAAACGCTTATTGAAATCCTTTCAGTAGTTCCTTCACTCGTTGCCAAGCAACCATCACTTACTTTCCTGTAAACAGTTAAGTTCTCGATTTCATGATTTTAGAAACAGCGAGGTAGTTAACACATGGTAGAAGCGGTTTTGAACGCAGCAGTTGAACAAGGCTGGTCAACAGAAGAGACAAGAGTTGCTGTAAAATGAACGTAACGTGTTAAACATCTCAATGCTGCCCTTAAATGTAAAGTAGTAAGGTTTTTGCATTTTGTAGGAAAACATTCCTAGCGATGTTGGAAATAGTTTAACAGAAGAGCTGTTAAATACGGTGGCCCATAAAGAAATTGAAATGCACAAATACATATCTCTGTGCACAAACATATTTCTCAGTACGCAAATATTAGATTCCAGCGCATGGGTAGTTTTTTCTTTTTAGTTCACAAACATATTTCTCAGTGCACAAAGGTATTTCTCAGTGCAAAAAGCAATTCAGCAAACGGAGCTACTTGTAAACACACGGAATTGCAATGGTTGTCTTTGCCAATATTAGGGAGCTTATGCAGCAATGACGGTATTGGCAACGAAACTGTAACTTGAAATACACATGTGGGAAATGGTGACTATTTTGCGATTATTGCTTCTTCATCGCATTCTTTATTGTTGCAAGAGCGCGCTTCAAATAGACTTGTAGAAAAGCCGTTGAAATAAATATAAAAAATGAAAGATTTACTGTTGTGTGTTCACGTCTGTTTTCCGAAACAATAGTTAGATTAATGACCGCGAAAACGGCGAACGCCGACCATCGGCTAGCCATTTGTCGTTTGCCGTTCCGTCCGCGGCGTTTGTCTGTTAAGCTTCCCGTCGACCCGAGAGAGCTGGGAGCCATGACTTTAACTCGGTATAACAACAGAAACGGCCTTACATTACATGCAATTACAATTTTATGGGTTAAATCAAAAGTTCTAAGGTGATTTACCTCAGTGAGAGAAGTTCAAAACAAAAGCAAGGGTGTTAAAAATATGTCAGCTTACAAAAATTGTCCCAAACATTTGAAATTAATTAGGTATAACTAAATGTTCGTTCAAAAAGAAACTTTTTCAACCTAAGGTTTAAAAATATTAACTGAAATACAATTACAGTTCAGAACAGTCCAGGCCCACATTTCTTAATTTTCCTATGACAAATGTTCTCGGTAGCCATTCACTGCGACTAGAAAAAATGGATACGGAGAAGTTATGTGTTTTCCGCATGAGTTTGAAACTATTTTAGCTTTATAAGCAGTTCATGTAGAAGTAGGATGATAAACGAAGCATAACTATAGAAGCAAGTGATCAAAATGTAGAAATTGTCGGTAAATATAGGCTACAAATACTCGCGTTTTGGCGTTCCATACAAACGGGAAAAATGTCCTCCTCGAATAGAAACGGCGGCAGGCAAACGGCAAACGGCAAACGCGGGAGATGTCAGGTCACGTGACCCTCTCTGTCGTTCGCGGAAAAAAAAACGCGGTGCTCAATCTCTCTCATGTTTTCTCGTTTAGCCGGCCGGGGCCAGGCACCCTAGGAAAAACAACATGAAACAATGTTTTCGCAACACTTTTTCCTAGTTTAGCCAGGTCTTTATAGACAACACCATATACAAGGGTCAAAGATTCAGCAGAGTCATTTTTCGATATGGGAACGCACTTCAAACCATACTGCACTCCTAATCCACGTTCGTTACAACGTGTCACCCACCGGGAGCAAGGAAAAGCTTTTATTGTCAGAGGCGAAGCTCTAAGACTCTTTAAACTATTCAGACAAAATATTTGAAGAGAAAATCAATACATTTCTAACACAAAACAACCCAGCAGTTCCACATCTGAAGGAAATACTGGCGACGACGTGGTTCATAATACAGCAAAAACCTTTGCTGAGCCAAATTTTCAAGGAACTGAAACTTCTGTCATCTTCAGTTTGACTTCCAACGCTCTGCACATTAACTAACTGAAGATGACAGATATTTTTTAGTGTTGAGTCGGGTTGCGAGTTTGAGGGAGATTATAGTGAAACGAGGAAGCCTACTGTTGTCTTCATCAACATATTTCGACAATGAACGACACTTTCCCGACGCAGGATACTCCTCCTTCCTCTTCGAAAAGAAGAGGAAGACACTGTGCCGCTTTAATTTTAGCTGTGCTAATAGCTATTATGACACAAAAGGCAATCCAACAGGCCTCCATTTCTTCTTCTTTCCGAAGGACATCTAGCGGCGAAACAGATGGTGCAATCTCGTGAAGCGCCAGCATGGAAAGGACGGATTCGTCGTCACAAAATCAACGTTTTTGTGCTCGGAACATTTCAAAAAAGAAGACATCCGAAAAACATTGGCAGGTCGCTAGGAATTAGTGAAAGGTTTGTAATGTTTGTACGGTTGTTTTGTTGTTGCTTGCATACTGAAAGAAAGCCTTTGTCGGAGTGCCTGCTTTGGTTTTGATTTTCGGTCTTGTAGTATTTATACTGTGAATTTTTAATAAAGAGTTGAGATTATCCACACAAAAAAGCAACTGTTTAAAGAATAAAATTATGAAGCTACATTCCTTGCTACTTGTTACACCAACATAAAGATGTATTTCACTCTTATTAATTTTGATTTTCATGTCAATCACTTCCCTTATTTGAACAATAGACAATAGTGCCTTATATTGATTTCATAGGCCCAACATAATTTTCTCTCTCTAAATAATGACAACATTAGTATTTCTTAATGCAAGGAGAAATATTATACCTAAATGTATTTGAGAGCATTAAAAAGACCATATCAACTTTTACGCTTGGAAGTGTTTCTATGGCTACAATATTAAAAATCAACATTGTTGGCCCATTCAATGTACTTCTCTTAACCCTTTAAGTCCCAAGAGAGATCGCATTTGAATTTCTCCTTAAACCAAGTAATCACAAGCAGTAAGGACTTGATCACACAAGGTGAATTTGTTTGATATTTTCACAAATTCTCCCAAATTCTTCTATAGGAAATGTATAGGGGTACAAAATGTGAATTTAAAATTTGATGTAAGAGTTGAAAGGGTTAAGTGATCAAAACATAATTTCTTTTTACATGACAATCCCAGGTTACAAAGAACAAAAATTAGTTGTTTCATGATACAAACACATGTAGTGGTTCTTTAGCTGGTTCCAACAAAGGCGGCAAAACGTTTGTCAATAGCCCACAGACCACTGCTACCTGAGTGGCATATGGACTTAGTGTGTTGGGCAATGTACCATCTAAAATGTGGTAAGTCTCAATTCTGCCGATTGCACGCTCCACATGAATGCGCAATGGGAAAAGGTCTTTTAGTTCCAGATATAGAAGATTGCAGATTCTCGACACCAGGCTTGAGCTGATCCCAAATCTGTCGGCGAGATCTTGTACAAATAACCCGGCCTTAAGTCTCATGAGAACAAGTAGAAATTCATCCAGGTATGAAAGTTTTCTTGAAGGACCAGGTTTTTTTCCTTATCCTCCATTTGATATGACTGACTCTCTCTTAATAATTCCTCTCCTTTCCAGTACTGCATTTTAGTCAACTTCGGTTCAATATAATTGTAGAGGCTTATGAGTGCGGCATAGTTTGGAAATCCAGTGTAAAATAAAATTTTGAAAACTGACGTGCCAATAAAATCTCCCTCTCTTTCTCAACTTCAATTAGTTTTTCTTTAAAGTTAGCTAATTCTACTTTCAGTAGATCGATTTCCCATTGTAGCTTAAGGACATCTGATTCTTCCGGGGCTGGGGGCCGTTTCTCGAAAGACCCGGTAACTTATCGGGCCCGAAAAGTAATTCTTAAAACTATGATCCGCTTGCCGTGAAAACTCGCTCTTTTAATATGTTTCAGATAAAAGAAAAGGCAAGATAACTGCAAAGTTTCAAAGCATGAAGCGTGTTCCTAGTGAAGATACAAAGAGATTTTTGTCACCCGAAAAGTTTCGGGACTTTCGAGAAACGGGCCCCTGGTGCAGATGAAGCAGCATTGGCAGTTGACAAAGGTGGTTAAACTTCTTCACCAAATAATTCCTCTTCAACATCAAATGACTCTTTTTGAGTTGTAACAGTTGCTACTGGGACCCTTTCAGCAGGCTGTTTTCGTTGTTTTTTGGTACTGACCAGTTTAATTGAGAAGGTTCTGCCCCTGAATATAATAATAATAATAATAATAATAATAATAATAATAAAACTCATTAGTTTTTAAATAATATTGTTATACTTTATTATTATAATTTTACATTCAGTTCAAAAATATCCTATAAGACCCCAGTGCACAAAGAAATATAAATCTCAACTCTTTATTAAAAATTCACAGTATAAATACTACAAGACCGAAAATCAAAACCAAAGCAGGCACTCCGACAAAGGCTTTCTTTCAGTATGCAAGCAACAACAAAACAACCGTACAAACATTACAAACCTTTCACTAATTCCTAGCGACCTGCCAATGTTTTTCGGATGTCTTCTGTTTTGAAATGTTCCGAGCACAAAAACGTTGATTTTGTGACGACGAATCCGTCCTTTCCATGCTGGCGCTTCACGAGATTGCACCATCTGTTTCGCCGCTGGATGTCCTTCGGAAAGGAGAAGAAATGGAGGCCTGTTGGATTGCCTTTTGTGTCATAATAGCTATTAGCACAGCTAAAATTAAAGCGGCACAGTGTCTTCCTCTTCTTTTCGAAGAGGAAGGAGGAGTATCCTGCGTCGGGAAAGTGTCGTTCATTGTCGAAATATGTTGATGAAGACAACAGTAGGCTTCCTCGTTTCACTATAATCTCCCTCAAACTCGCAACCCGACTCAACACTAACCTCGCTATCATGTTTGCGCGGTTACAAATCCAATATGGCACCGGGAACTGTAAAAAGGGCTATTAAAATAAATGTATATTGTTGAATACAAATATAAAATGCTGAATATGAATATATCTCGTTGAACATAAATGTAAGTCGTTGAATGAAAATGTGCAAGTTTCTTTAATTTTACAACATTCGACTCACCATGGAGACATATTTTACGCATTAATTC
>BLFN01000227.1:535442-537942 GCA_014634225.1 Acropora yongei | reverse complement strand
TCCATCTCGTATAAGCCTTGTGGTTTCTTATGGCCCTCCTTGCCGCTTCTACCAATTTTATGAATGTATTTATTATTTCGTGATGTGTAACTAATTGTGGCTAAATAATAAACTAAAACTGAAACTGAAACGAAATTCTTTTCATCCAACAAAAGAAACCTAAACTTAACAATCAGTGTGACTCAATGAAAGCAACATTATTTATTACTTGGTTAACACCCTTTACTTTCCACATTTTATCGAATTTTTAAGCATATGCAGCTGTCCTGTTTGTGCACGCTTTTTTCTATGTAACAACTCATTAATAATGTCCTTTAAATGCATTTGAAAATGTGAACGATTCATCGAAGCGTCATTCAAAACTTTTATCGCTTATTTTTATTCTTAACTGTTGTAAGTAGGCAATAATAAAGTGAGAAAAGCTGTCGACACAGCTCGCGTCAGTTTGAATAAAATTCATATTTAGGACCGTTTTTTGCCCCTTTCCCCCTCTCTTTAACCTCACAATTCACCATTTGGGGGTTTTGTTGTTGTTAAAGACAAATTGACAGTTTTTTTTTGCGTCTGTCATCTTACTGATGATAAATTTTGTCATAACATTGTCAAAGTTTGCTGTGGAAATCGCTCGCCTGCGGCTCAAGATTTTCACAGCCACTTTGACAATGTTATGACAAAATTTATCATTAGTAAGGGGAAAGACGCATTAAAAAAAAACTGACGCTAATTTGTCAACTTGGACCTGCCTTATACAGCTCATAACCACCGTGCTGTGTGGATACGTATATATCATTTAGCCAGGACAATGATCTTTATATCTGGTCGCAACTTTACGTTTTCGACTTGTCCTTTCAGTCGACTCAGCAGAAAGAAATGACTGATTCTACGATAAATGAAATAGCAAGGAAGTAACATTCACCTTGGAGAATATGGCCTGCTCCAAGTACCAGGCAAACTTTATTGATAACAACTAGTAATGAACAAACGAGTAGTGTCAGGGAGGCCAGGAAAACCCCACATAGCCCCCTTAGGGGAACGGGAAACCTTGGTGGAGACCAAGGGACAAACTCGAACCTTAACTGACCAGAAAGCAAAAAAAAAAACATCATACCGATGCTCTTAGTAACTTCAACATTTTGGACAGAGCGCTTAATGTAACGCCACTTTGTTGCAAGGATTTTTTACACCCTCCCTGTTCATCCTTCAATTCAGGATCACTAAGCTTCGTTTGAGGCACCACCTGGTTTAAGGCTGTGTAAACAGAAATCATCTACGTTACTTACAAGCGGTGGTACATACTTCTTAAAATTGTTGCGAATAGTGGAGTAACTAACCCTAGAGAATTGTGAAAATACTAGCCATCATCTTAGTGCAGACTCAGCTATTCTTCTTGCAAGGAAAACAAGATTCCTCGGAATCTCTAAGAAGAGCAGAATTTTTTCCCGTGTCTGCTACATGACATGCAATTCTACCAGATTTGGCTATTTCAGATGTTGGACCTTGAAGTTCTCTAAATTGGTCATTCTATCTTTGAAAAAAAAAATGACATGCCAGCACTACCAATCGATATGTCCTTGAGCTTTACATTCAATGACTCGGAAATACGGAAGAACTTAGCAAATCTGACTAATAATAGGAATAAAAATTAATGCCCGCAAAAGAAGCGGAAGCTTTGCTATAAGACTGAGAATTCATTACGGCAGTCTCCAGCACCAAAGACTGTTTTGGCTGAACAGGCCAGGATAACTTAGGCAGCTGCAACAACTGTGGGATGCTGTGTAGGGGACTCCAAACCAGCTACCTTGTGACCCCAGAAAACTCCATAAAACGCCGAATCGATGACAGAACAACCGATGTCCTTCTGCAAAGTATCTTAGATTTTGTTTTGTAAGATTTTGTCATGGCGGCTGGCATGCCAATCTAAAGCTTTGTTATCAAGCTCGGCTTTCCATCAATATTGGCTGGTTCCTTCTAAGTTAGACTCAACTCAGCCTAATTTACGTTTATTCTAGCTAATTTGTACTTTACTCTAGCTAATTTACGTTTATTTTTGTCTTAAATAGAGCCATAGCCAGAAGAGTTTAAGGATAAGTTTCTAGCGAACGAGATGTCTGCGGAATCACGAGCAAAACTTAAATGGGCACGTGTGGAATTTTAATAACGTCAATATTACACATTTGAATTCATGACACCATTCCAGGATTTCTCTTGCAAGCGCGGTGATCAACAAGTTGCTCCGCGAAAATGCCTGATGCTTGTGTTCTTTTCGTGTGCAACAACACTCTAAATCGGAAAGAAGTTATTGGACTCCATCCGATGCCTTTTTATGGAGCAGAAGACCCGCAGAAAAGAAAAAGAAGAAAAAAGTGGGTTGACTTCGTTAAACTGAGGCGGGCACATTGGAAGCCAACCAAATTCTCAGCTTTGTGTTCGAAGCACCTCCGAGGCGAAGACTTCACAGTGAAGTTTTTCGATCTAACTGGGGACAATCTTCAACGAAGAC
>BLFN01000227.1:520385-522885 GCA_014634225.1 Acropora yongei | reverse complement strand
CCTGTTAAAATAAAAACAACGTTTGAATCAGTCTATGCATTTCAATGTTCTTCTTAGCCTAAGCTTGATGACATTTGTATTTCAATGCTGCTTGGAGGACCCTTGATAAGTCAAAATTTTACGATGTACATTCGTGAGAACGTGTACATAAATTCTGCAGTCCTATCAAAATTGAACGCTCCAGGTTACATTACAAAATTACCTTAGACAACGAAACTGAATTAGCATACTGTATTCGCTTTTCCCTCGTTGTCTTATTTCTTTGGGACTCAATGACATGTCAAACGGTTTTAAACAGCTTCCTCAGTTTTATAATGAAAGCACCATAGGGGACATGGATACTGTTGCGTTAATTTGTTCCATAATTGGAAACCAGTCATTAGTTCATGTTTCATTCCGTTAGATAGATAATAAGGTGGCAGGAATGGTCTTTTAGTGAGAGCACTTGCCTTTCACCAATGTGGCCCGAGCTCGATTTTCGCACCCGGTGTCATATGGGGATTGAGTTGGTTGGTTCTCTACTCTGCCAAGAGAAGATTTTTACTGGGTACTCCGCTTTTCCCCTTTGACCTCTTTCATCAAAAAAACCAACATTTGATTTGATTTGATTTGTGAATAATACTTGTAAAATAGTGATTTGGGCAATGTTGATTTGATTCCCTCTAAAATCTCTAAATTTGATCATATTCAAATGCTAATTTGCGCTATAGAAATATTAAATATTATTATTATTATTAAATAATCAGTAAGAAATAATCAGTAATTGCTAGAAATTTTGTAATAACTACCCTCATTTTGGAAGTTTACCTTATAGTTTCTATTAGGCATCTAAGGCTACGGTGAAGTTTTCGATCGTTTGGTTGTATGTATTCTATCTCATCATCACCGCACGGGGATCCCATGACATGCGCATAACTAGTACGGTGATCATTTACGCGAAGAAAATCTTCTAATTCTACCTTCAATTTTCTTCATATCGATCGGGTCTACAATGAGTTCACTGTGTAGGAAAACACCTAGAATGACTACACCAGGTTTGGAACCCCATGTTCAGAGCTTACACGGTGCTGTACACAAATCCTCACAGAACAGCATGGCGGTGATCCTCAAAGGTCTTAACGACACCTTAGCACAATTGACCAAGGCCTCAGAAACGCAGACGGCGACGCTCGCCAGTCTTGAAGAAGACATCCTCCTTCGTCCTGACTCAGACGAGGAGGCAGAGGAGGACGAATCGAATACGAGCAATACAAAACTAAATGTTTCTCCCATGTTGAATAATATGCTCCCATATCAGATCAATGAGCACACAGATGACTCTTTCTTGTTAGGATATGAGTACACTGCTTGTAAGAAAAATGTCCAGGACACGGTGGACGCATTCCAAAAGCTGGGATTAGTAATTCATCCAGTGAAATCCGTTTTTATTCCTACACAAGAAATATAATTTCTTGGGTTTTGTATTGAACAGTAAACAGTATTCTTATGACAATTAGATTTCCTCCTACCAAAGCTGCACATGTCCGTAGAATTGTTTATCAAAACTAAGTTGAGTGCCTAGGTCATTGGCTTGATAGTCTCAACTATAACTGCAGTGCAGTTTGGAGAATTGTATTACAAAATTTTATAAAAGAATAAGGTTCTTACACTGCAGACCAGCAAGGGTAATTATGAAGCTCCGTTATATTTGTCCAAGGATGCCAAAGAGGACCTGTCATGGTGGATAAATAATGTGGGATCTTCTTTTAAGAATATTGTTCAGCCTAATCCTCGTGACATGACCCTCACAACAGATGCCTCAACTAAGGGCTTGGGGGGAGGGGGAGGGGGGGAGGGGCAGTTTATGGGGAACAGAAAACTGGTGGCCCTTGGAGTTTGGAGGAGCAAGGCTTTCACATTAACTATCTGGAGCTAAAAGCAATTTGGTTAGGTCTCAATTCTCTTTGTAACAACTTGAGACAAAAAAAAATTATGACTCAATCTGATAATACCACTGCAGTAGCTTATATCAATGCAATGGGAGGTATCAAATCTACGGCTTGCAACATCATGGCCCGGCAAATTTGCCTGTGGTGCATTGAGAGGGAAAGTTGGCTCAGTGCCTGCCACATACCAAGCTCCATGAATATGGAAGTCTAGAGTATTCAGCTCTTCCACTGAATGGTCAGTACATCCCGAAGTGTTTGACCACATTAATAAAATATGGGGCCCCTTTGAAATAGATCTTTTTGCCTCTCGACTTAATTTTAAAATCCCTAGGTATGCGTCATGGACACCAGACCCTGATGCGAAACTTGTAAATGCATTATTCATGCAATGGGACAAACATTTTTATGCTTTTCCACCTTTCAGCCCGATAGCAACTTGTCTGCGGAAAATGGAGGAGGATCAAGCTGCGGGAGTAATCCTAGTCCCCATTTGGCAGACACAACCTTGGTTTACAACGCTCCTTCACCTGTTCCTGCCTAAGCTGAACCATCTCGTAACACAACCTCACAAC
>BLFN01000227.1:512885-515385 GCA_014634225.1 Acropora yongei | reverse complement strand
CACTGTCTTGAGATAGTATGATTCAATTTTTCCCCTTCACAATCACCGCTCTGTTGGCCCTATTTATACCGTTACGAAGGTGACGGGCTCAAATACACACTAAACAATATTGAGAAGAGCTAATATCATATAATTGTATGTATCCTGGCCGACTTAAAAATTTCCCTTGAAAAAAAAAACTAAACTGAAGAAACCTCAAAGTATCGACATGCCACTTGAATCATCTGGTTTAATTTATTGTTTTAGTTTCACTAGCTACGAAATTGGCCTCACTGGTATCTTTTTTTCAATAACATCCTGTACAGAGGATGGAGCTAGTTCACTCGCAAAAATTTGCTCAATACTGGTGGACAGAACATGAAGATTTCCTTTTCAAACTAAATCTAACAGGCTTCTTTACAATGATAATGCTTTTAATATGCAATGTATTCCTTAAAGTCACTCTATTGAGACTTTCTTGGTAAGATAATATTATGCAGCAATATTTTAGTGTTCAATATTGCGAATGTGTTGATATTCAGAACTTAAATCTTTGTAATGTACTCGTCTGCAAGTGTGCTATCGCTCGAGAATCCCTTGAAATCCTCTTCTTGGGGAAGTAAGATTCTTGCAATAGGATCAATTTATCGCATGAAACACATTCACCTGGGGCTCAGTGAATTTCCTTTTACTTCCAAAAAAAAAATACAACACAAAAGAAAATGAAAACACTTAGTGCGAGTCTAAGAGATTCCGGCTTTGCCAGTCACATCTGCTTTTGGAGAGATGAGAGGATGTAATCTACTCTAAGGCATCATTTAAAGCACAATCGCCGATAAAGTAAAACAAAAGCAAATGGAAAAACAAAAAACAAAAAACAAAACGCAGGTTCACATTTTCCATATCAGATCTCCACAAACAACACAACAGTCAATTCGAGGGTACAGTGCTGTGCCATACTCTCCTTGATGAGTATTAGCTCTAGTATAAAAATGGACCTAAATAAGGACATGCACAGAAACCGCTCCGATGAGGGTGGGAATCAATGCGGAAAACTTCAGTGTAGATCTTCGTTTTTTTACCGACGAGTTATACAAGCCAGACGAGAGAGCGACTTTGAGTATTGAGGATCTCAAGTCGCGGCAAATTATCACGAACGATGAAGGCTGGTTCCAGGCTACAACGTGTGAACAAAACACCCTCTTGATAGGCTATTTTGAGGTTGAGCAAGGAACTGGGGCGAAAAAGAAAGACACGTTAAGATGGACCATTAGATCACCTTTGAAGCTGTTGTTGAACAGGGATCAAGGTATCGACCTTTAGACATGGTCTAAAATCTACACAAATGTCAGTAAATTCTTGACAGCGTCCCCAAAACCATATAAATTCATGAAAACATTTTGAAGTACGTTTTGTGACAACAGTAAAATCCGGTCATCTCTATTTGGAAATAAGGGAGGGTAAAATCACTATGTTTGCTCATTTTTATGAATATCACAGAATTTGTTTAAAAAATGAGAGCTTATATGATTTTGGGGAACAATGGCAAGAAATTAAAGACATTTCTATGGATTTTGAACCATGTCTAAAGGTCCATACCATGATCTCTGTAAAACATAAAAGCACGCATCAAACGTTTTCAAATGATCTAAGCCATCGTGATCTTTCATGTGCTGTTGTCCAATTATTGATATGTTAAAATTTGAAACTCACCCAGTTTCTTACGCATCTCAATATGGCCATTACGTTAAAGAAAAACGCAGCTCACCTCATTGAGAGGACCATACCACTCGAAACCAGAATTATGCGAATAGCTAGCTAGTCCAGTCAACAAGACCCCAAAAAAGGATCAAATCATATCGCCAAACAAGTTGCATAGGAAGTCTGCATTTTTAAGAACCAGTCATTTGAAACCCTTGGATCCCCTCTCCACTCCTCGTTGGTGGATACCCGGGGCATAACATGGGTTTTCATCTCGTTTTCGCTTGAATTTGGCTCCCCGGTTTAAGGAGAATACACCTTTCCCCCTTCTTTGCTATACAATGCGGGGGCATAGCGAGGGTTCGGGTGGGGAGTCGGGACCTGTGGGACCTGTTACAGAAAACTGGTTTCCAGGTTCACGTTCACAGAAAACATGAAGCCTCAAGAAGGAGCTCATAAGGTAATATTACAATCGCTCATTGGATATCAACCTTTTTTCGGAGTCATCTGTCACAAATGGTTAAATATCCACGCACTGTTTGTCTTTCCTTGTCCTTATTTCATTGCGTTCGACAGAGCGCATACTATTTGTGTCGTTTTTCACCTTGGCCTAATCTGGCCAAATTTCAGTATGGGAAATCGTTGTATGATAACTTTGAAGCCCAATTTCTTCTAAATGAAGATATCAACAAGTTGGGTTGCACATAGATATGCTTTATTAAAAACTATAAAGGGTTCATGGAACATATGATGGGAAATCAATCCGTTGTTTAGAAATAGTATCAAACGTAACATTTCTGGAACATACATTTTCTCTCCT
>BLFN01000227.1:433038-434240 GCA_014634225.1 Acropora yongei | reverse complement strand
TTAATATCAAGTATCTCTGGAAATATTTTTATATAAGTGTGATGAATTAAACTACCATCAGTTTTTCTGCGCAAAGCAATTATTTTTTCCTAAGTAAGAATTATATTTGTGTACCTCGAATTATTTTTGAATTTTTCAAGATATTTAGAAAAAAATCGATAATTTCCGGAAACATATTTGACCGACTTTACGTGACATTTGTGTCCAGGTGTAAACGAAATGAGCAATGATTTTGCATCTTGTCTTCGATTCTTGTGCAAAGAGCTGTGTTACGTTACGAAGTCACGAGATTTGTTTCTGACGCGAGAACGACTCGTCAAGAGCAAGCGTCAATAAGAGGGTTTTGTGGAATAATGAAAATGCCACCTCAGCTGAAGCTGAAAATGAAATCCAACATTAAAAACGTAACAGCTGTGGTAAGGTTTTTGTCATGTTTCTTGTAATGGAAGGAAATGAGGGAAGTCTTCCATGAAAGGTTGTTTGGCAGTCTGGTAAGGGCAACGTTCTTGATGTGGAAGTCCTCTCAAAAGTGTACTATAGTACACTATACCAAGAACGTTGCCCTTGCCAGGCATAGCTATGCCTGTCAAAGACATGCAACGAACAGTGATGGCCGTTACAGTACTCCAGGAAATTAAAAGCACCCGCTACGGAGAGGGAGTAAAGGGCATCTTCTTGGGGCGTAAGGCCAAGCACAATTTACTCTTTACCGAATATTATAGTGATGGAGAAAACAAGGGCTTCGCGAAGTTGAGTTGCTGGGAAGGACCTGAAAGTTGAAGAGAAGGAAGGTGTGGGACATGCCAAGAAGCGAGTGGGCTCTGCTCTAGGAAAACTGAAAAAAAGAGACGAAAAGTGTGGCTGCCAGGGGTAAACTTTCTGATACAATCACAGACAGACTGCAGAACTAACATTTTATATATTGCAATCCGCAGCAATGTATACGTAGGCCTGGCTTAAAAGGCATTTCAAGCCAGTCATCGTGCCGAATCAAAGGAAAGAAATCTGCACCATCATTGCCCCGAAGGAGCTGATACCTGCTGTCGCTTTAACATGGACATTGCAAAGAAGGCAAAACTGTTTCAACCTTATCCTGGGATGGAAAAATATCAGTGGTTTAGTGACGATGCTTTGCTTTCAAGATGGCTTGATGAAAAAACCCAGAATCAAAATACAGCTTTGAATGGCAAGATTGTGGACCG
>BLFN01000227.1:413038-415538 GCA_014634225.1 Acropora yongei | reverse complement strand
GACATCACGGAAAAGAAACCTGACTTTTATTGTTTACTTCTTACAGATTCACAAATATAAGTCGCAATAGTAATGTAGTTAACGTAGGTTTACAACAAGCATAACAAAATCATATTTACTTTCCACAATTGGAATATCGTCAAGGTCCGAGTCAATTGCGATAGAAGCTTCTGAGCGTTTCTGATTCTTCGCTTTCTTTCTCTGAGTTTCCTGTTCAGATGGCCCGCCAGTCTCCTTTTGTTTTGTACCAGTCAGAAATCCTGTAATAGTTGATAGACGACTCTTCCCTTCTGTGTCACCTTGCGTTTGTTGTCGCGACTCGCATTTAGAGAAATGCTCTACAAACACAACATAAAAAAGCAATTTCAATTTCTACCTCTTTAAATGACAACTGAAATAACAACATATACTTAACGTCGGTCAAAGTTGCACAATCTTTCATCATGGCTGGTGTCACAACGAAACTGAATGTTGGTTTGACAAAGCCCACATCTTATTTTCCATGGCCAATGAAGAAGTTTACCGCGGACTTTTATGTGGGTGTGTCTGTGACACCTACCAATCACGCTGTCATTTATTGATGCAAGTTCTGAAAGCTAAATCTTTTTATCATCTACAATGTTAAATGTCCAAGGACTCCAAGTAACTCTAGAATTCAAACATTCACATTTTCGAACAAAAGTTAAATGCCTATGGAAATATTGTCTTCAATCTATAAATTGCTGGAATAAGTTTGTTGTGCTTTCATAAGTATGACTGTTAAATGGACCTTTCGCAACAAAAGGTCACGTGATACAGGTCCGCCATGGAAATAAAACTACAAACAAAATACAAACTAGGAATTACAAACAAGTCACTCAACCAGCACTTCGATTTTGCTCGTTTTGGATGAACCACTGCGAGAAAAAGAACAACCTCGCCCTAAGGCACATTTTGTGCCAAGTGATCATTAATTTTTGCAAAAGGCCTGTTACTGTAAAACACACTCCACATAATTCACGCATTTGATCTTTACCTCAAGGACCTCTGATTAATTATTTAAGTTGTTTTATTTCCCATTAGTTATTTTCTCGGAAATATTTTCGGCTGTTATTACGAATCAGACTACATTTGTTCAGGTTATTTATTTTCCTCCTCTGAGAGGGCATACTTCCTTTCTTCTCTGGTTACGTTTGATTGCTTATTTCTTGTTTCAACTTCCGTTGATGTGGTCACATGATGTGTTGGAGCTAGGGCTAGAGTCTGCAGCCGTTATTACGATTGTAGGGTATTTTTTCTTGATTGGAACAAGTAAAATAAAAACAACAATTCATGAGGAAAATTGACAGTTTGTACATCACTGGAACTAGCTTTATAAATGATACACAGCTTTAAGCCGCAACGAACACCAAAGTCTTCGCACAAAAACCGAAAAACCGTTCTAAAAAGTAGCCAATACTGCAAAACCAAAAATCCCAATGTGCTCCTCTTTGTGAAGTGATATATGAAATGTTTCATATATTGAACTGCGGATTTGAAATCAAGTAAGCCATGATGGCTTACTTGTGCTCCTCTTTGTTGAATAATTTGGGCTATATAAACTGATAAAAGCGAAGCTGTACTCAGTGCTGATAAATCTCTGTTGCTCCCATTCGCACCGCAAGTGAAATTTTTCTTTGTTGCCGCTTAGTATGAAATCTGCCTGTCTGGTCACTGCTGCCTTCTTTATTTTTGGAATCACAGAAACTCAAGGTACAAATTCATTTTAACTGAATAACATGTTACTTTTGCAAGGGCTTAATTTATCTGTACTATTGCGCCGCTGCTTTGATATTGCCGTTCCATTTCAGATCTAGAGATTCATCTAAGGCCTACCTTGACGGCCGCGAAACAGCCAGTTTCTGCCAGCGTTTAGTGTTACAGTTCCGTTGAACGAGGCATCGTAGATCTTTTTGGCAATTCATTTTATGGCTTAATCTAAAGGTAATCGGTGTCGTCTTTGCAGCAGAATTTTCAGTGTTTTTGTCAAGTTGTACTTGTAAGATGAACAAAGATAAACTAAGAATAAAGCCAGGATCCGAGCCAGGATTCGAGCCAGGATCCAAGAGAGGATTCGAGCAATATTCCCACAATGTAAAGGAGCCAGCAGAAGAAAGTCCCTTTTAAACAGTTTTCCGTGGCGCTGTTTTGTTTTTTTCTGTACTCAGGCAGACCTCTTGCAGCCCGAAGCACGATAGCATTGCTTCTAAGTCATGATCACCCTCTTAACCATGATTCGATTCTTCTTGATGCTTATTCCTTACCATTTTGATCTCTTTAAAGGTGTATTTTGGTTCTAAGTACAGAATTTTGCATCTCAGTCAGAAGAAAACCACGATACAAGACGCCGTCTTTATTTTCGATGTTGCAATTAAAAAATCCTCTCCCTAGAATATACAAGGACCAAAGAAATCGATGAGGAGTGAGCAGTATTCTTATTATTTTCAAAGGGGCCAGTTACCTCACCTACCCTGCAAGGGCG
>BLFN01000227.1:348038-353038 GCA_014634225.1 Acropora yongei | reverse complement strand
CTAACACCCTCTCCAGACCTCTGGTATGTGGCGGCTAAATAGTAATTTATAATAATATGGTGCAATCACAAATTACATTCTCTGCCAATGTCATCCTCATCTTTTGACTTGATGTGAGATTGGTGATTGTTCGTTGGAAGATTTTTAATTTTTTGTAAATTCAGTAGTTCTGACAGTTCTAGCAAACCTTGTTCAAATTCCTACCACTTAATATTACAATGTTTATGCATCAATATGGTCGATGAGATCGCGAAAAGCCCGTAATTAAACAGATGCATCTCAGATACTTTGACAAGCCCGACGAAATGAACCACCATTACAGCCAAACTACAAGCGGAGCGATTTGGTTTAGGGGTAACACGACATGTTAGAAGTGAAGAAAAAAATAGAGGCAATAAAATTAAACCTCAGTCATTTATGATTTTTTTTAGAAAAATAAAACTGACGGCAGTGCCTGCAAATGTATCTCGTCTTATCGATCAAGTTGCAGCATTGACAGTTGAGAATATGAGCTTATTCCTTTCATGGTGCAGGAATCGTGCGCACGAAAGTAAACAAAAGCAATGAAGATTTCTAAATTCAAGTCGGGCGGTAATCGTAAAAATGTCAATGAATCAGCCGCCTGAAACTTTTCGTTGTCTTTATTGATGTTTTAGCTGGTAGCAGAGTCGAGCTAAGCAGCTCTACTGTGACGTTCACTAAAGGAGTGCTGGGATATTTGGCGGATGGGCTGGCTATCAACAGTCCAAAGGTAACTAGCGCCTGAGATTAGGAAGCACGTTCGTCGCCACTTCAACGGGAACACGACATCATCAACATCTTCTATCATCCGCCCTTTGTGGGAAAAATATGCGCGTCTGAATTCTCATTGGCTATCGTTTGACAATTCAGTTGTAAAATATTCGCGAAATTTGCTAATTGTGGCCTGTAGGAACTACTTCAAATGTTATGTATTTTGTAAAGTTGTCCCCGTGCCACTTAATCATTTCGGCTTACTCCTTGGGCCCAGTTCTTCAAAGCGCACGCAATTAAGATAATCCTAGTTTCGTGGAAGCAGTTTATTAGTACAGTCTAAGTGTATATTGATAGTTTTATGCACTTTATCATAACGTCAGCTGTAAATTGCATTCATGCCGTATTTTCAAACCACAAAATTTGAAATTTATATTTTTGGTTTAAAGAGCTTTTGAACAACTCGGCCAAAACAGAAAGCGATTGCGACATCCAATTATTTTGACTGGCTTTAAGAGAGATATATGATATTGATATGCTTTTTGTGTTTTGGTTTGCTATGAAGCTTCAGGACACGTTTGTGAGTTGTATTGCCGACTTATTTGAGAATCAAGTAGTACAGTTTGACGGCATTCTCAAATCTGGTTGCTATGCAAAAGAGGTACGTTGAACCATGGTTTTCTAAAGACTAAATAATGGAGTAGAAGCAGGAAGATGGTTGAAAGAAGGGCAAAGTATGTTCGTTAACTCCGTGAGAGTTTCCGGCAGGCTCTTCGAAAGAAATAAGGAAAGAACGAGAAACACGCAATAAATATTCCACATTTTGTGCAAAGCATCTCTAAACATTTCATCATTGTGTTCTGTACGCATTTTCCTTTCCTCGTGCTGGAGCTGATTGTCACCAACTAATAACCTTTCAACCAATCAGATTTCGGCCACACCAGGATTAGTGCGGGCTCTCTTGTTGCTCCTTCATCGCCGTTCCCCCTCGCTGGTTACTTCTCAAGACATGTATCGGGTTGTTTGTTTGTCGTTGTGTAAGGTTCATTTGATATAATATACTTTGCTAGTCTTCGTAGATTACGTATTGCAAGAACATCGCGCGCTCTCACTAATTGTGATTCTCAGAAAGTAAAACATGAATTAGATTAGGGATTAGATTCACTTCTTACGGTTTTTTCCTTTTTTGTTTTTATACCTGAAGCATGACTTTATTCTCAAGAATGCTTCCTTTGTTTTGGAAACAATTCTTCCACTCGTCAAAAGAAGACTCAAGGTTAGTATGTACGCCCTAGTATATCAGTTAACTCAGGAGTGGGGAGTTTCTCGGTCACATATTTCGAATTCCGGTTTAGTTCTTAATATGTTTCTCTTATTTTAACGAAGTTTCTTTACGTGCTAGCAATTTTTTTTTGTTTTTCACGCAAGGTATGATTTGCTTTTGTAAAATAGGGCCATTATTTTATCATTTCATCCACCAAATTTTTCGTTCTTCGTGTCTTTTTTTAGGTGGCTGGAAGCCAGAATCGCCTCCTAAGAATACAACATGAACTTAAAAGACTACAAGCCATTTCTCCCTGTACTGACTCATCTGAAGCCGAAGGACAGATGAGTGCAGCTTCTAGGTGATCTGTGGACTCTAGATCACGCGGCTACGAATGCAACCAGTACTCTTGTGCGAATTTTTTTTTCTTTACGATGTTTTCACGAGATAACCGAGAGGTATTCAAAGTAATCTTTTGTTAAACCTTGCCAAGCCTGCAAAGGTGCTGTTGATCGAATAGTGAGCGATTCTTATTGTAAAATGAATTTCTCTTTCTCTCCACTTCTGTGCGCAACATTCGATTGATAAAAGAAGTCTGACAAGAAGCTTTCGTTTTAAGAATTCCCTTTACAAATCGTGGGAATGTAAATCCTCAGTTACATCTGCTTTTCACTGGAGAGTACAGTAACAACGAATAAGTAATTATTGACGAGAATTTTAACTTTCAAAAGTGGCTAAGCCAGTTTTTGTGGTCCTGGAGTATGCTTCTTACTTTAACCGATTTTGGTGGAGCTTTTCAGAAAAGCGTTGAGATGTAGTTTGTCTCTTTCTTTGTTCTACTTGTCTGGCGTTTTCTAAACTTGCCTACATTTGCTTTCCCTTGGGGTAACTAAACCATGACCTAGGGAAAAAACGAAACTAACCCAAGGCATTTCCAAAGGCCGTGCGATGTAACTGCGTCTGCTAATATGTACTGCCAATTAAGGATCATCCCATGTGCATACGATTACCGAGGAAGCGAGAGGCATTTAGAAAACTTATGTGCCCGATTTCAAAAGTTTCGAGTTTGCTCGGCACAGTGTGCAAGACGACATTTTCATTCGCACTATTGGCTGATCAGCCTCCACGTTTCTACTATAAAGCAAAGTCTTCCAAATATGCATCTGGATGACACTTAGTTCAATTCGGTCTTTGAAGGGTGGATTAGCGCACGCAGTCCTATAAGTGTTAGACACGGTCATGTGAAAAACACACAAAAAAGTATTATATAATTTAGAAGTAAATAAAAGTCTAGGTAGGCTACAAGGGCCACAGGAGAAATTGTGACAAAAGACCTGTGTATTGTTCAAAGTTGTAAATTAAATCAACGGTTATTTAGACCATTTTTGACCATACTTTAGTTCTTCAATTTATTTCATTGGATAATTGTGGTTAAATAAAGAACTTTAGTCGTGCAGTTATAAGCACTGATGAAGCACCTTCTAGAACAGTTCCCTCTTGTTTCATTCGGGTGATAGTTGCGTTTGTTTGAGGAGTAGTTAACTCTCAAATGGCCTTCTTTTTTGCTCTTCTCTAAAGGAACATTCGTACAAAATAAAATTCGCCGAAATCAGTGTCATCTTCTAGAGCTTCCAAACAATAAGTCTAAAGAAGCAAGAAAATCGAGAATGATCACCATCTTAACTATGGTTGGCGATATGGTGCAAAATTCACAAAGGTTATATTCATTCGCATTCAATGCTATTATTATTAATATGTAAGTGTAACGCTTTAGCTCCGGCAGATGTTATGCCGACATTACACGAAAGGAGCGAGCCATAGCCAAAGGTCCTTTGGGTCACTTCTTCTCCTTCAGCTTTCCAACAGCTTCCTTAGAATCCTAGCTTTGCCTAACAAGGCTGTTTTTTGCAACAGTCCCGTTCTGATCGTAACACCTAGCTTCTCAAGCCATGCATCCAACCTGTTGGTTACTACTCCGAGTGCGCCAATTAACGTCTACCGGAACTACTTCCAGATGCCTAATTCCCCATAGTCTCCCAAATTCGCTCTTAAGGTCTTGGTATTTCTCAATCTTTTCACCTTCCTTTTCATACACTCTGTGGTCCCAAGGTGAAGCTATATCCACTCTGATTGCGTTGTTATTTTCCTTCTCAACAATAACAGGTCTTCTGGCCTCGATAACATGGTCACACCCCACAAGATCTTATAATTTTCGTTTTCCACTACCCTTATTATTATTCATCAGATATATATTCACATTCAACAAGTAAGTTTTAATGCAAGAAATATATTGATTCACATTTCACGACATATTTCTTATTCACGAATATATTCAGTCACATTTACGGGATGTTTTCATTAACATTCATCGGTTTACATTCGTTCACATTCACAATCAAAATATTGGTTCAACGTGGTGCAGTATTCATTCAATGTTTTCTGCACTTACCAAAATTTAATAGAAAAGCAAGAAGCGAAAATAGCCAACAAATACTAGAGAAGATTGGATATGGCCTGCTAGTAACGCCATAAATCCGAAAGGTGAAAACAAAGCAAGTCTAACGTGTAAAGTAAAGAAAATTACTTATTGTAAAACAAGACCCCAAACGCTGCGAAGGGCTATAAACCGTTCGATTAGGCTGACCACTCGCTGTATAGGAAGGTCCTGAACGGGAAGAAAAAGCGGTAGAACTAGAAGGCGGCGATTCCTTTCGATCCGCGGGACGGAAACGACGACGCCTTTCCTTGGTTTTTCTCTCGGCCTTTCTCTCCGCCCTGTACACCTCTTCTCGTCATCAGAGTTTGAAGCCAGTTCGTCCGAAAGGTTAACCGTCGACCAGCCAAAATCACTCTTATCAGCCATTTTAATCACCTTTATCCTCTTAGAAACAACCTCAGTACCTGAGTCCAAGGCAGCCTTCACCTTGTCGAACGATTTTGCTTTCAAAGCGTCGGATGCTTCATCAAATTTGTCCAGCACTTGAACAGCATGGCGTAGTTCCTG
>BLFN01000227.1:340538-343038 GCA_014634225.1 Acropora yongei | reverse complement strand
ATTCTGCTTCTAAAAGGGGCAAAAACGGTATTCCAAAACAAAACCTAAAAGACGAAAAGCGAGCCTTATGCTATAAAAACTAAGAATGCACCTAACTACGCTTGTTTATGGACATTAATGGCATTGTTTCACTTGAATTTCATGCCAGACTCATTAAGTCGTCCACATCCTCGGCAATTTGATAGTTTTGAATCGTACACGTGGCAGTCACTGTGATATGATACGGTTCTTTCAACCGCACAGACCACCGTCGTTCACTTGTTTTCTTATTTAACCCTTTCACGGCGAAGGGGTTCTCCATTGACGAGTAAAATCGTCTGGCGTTAGACAGAGTAAAATCTATAAGTGTCATGAGTGCGCCTACGGCCGTTAAAGCGTTAATTTACAATGTGACGGGACGTTTGAAGTCGTGCTTTCTTCTTAACATTTAGGCTTTTCCTAGCCATATTTTCTAGGTCATTTTTTATGTTTTGCTCAACGCAGATGAGATAAGACAAGGGCATTTACAGAACCTGCAGTCGATTTGTAGATCTCTCATTTACTGTTTATTTGCCGTTGTTATTTTTGTGAGGATCAACGTCAACCGTGGTTCGAACAAGTAAAAAAACTAAAATTTTGCCGATTTTCTATACTCAGTCAGTTGAGCATCGGGCTGTCACGCGGGAGGTCGCGAGTTCGACTCCGCCGGGCCGGACCAACACTAAGGGTCTTAAAAAAATAACTGAGTAGAAAGTGCTGCCTCTGTAATAACATCAGCAAATGGTTAGAATTTCAAGTCTTCTCGGATAAGGACTATGAACCGCAGGCCCCGTTTCACAATACCTTCCATGTTTATAAGTTCAATGTGGCACGTTAAAGAACCCACACACTATTCGAAAAGAGTAGGTCGTGAAGTTTCCCGGTGTTGTGGCTGTCCATTGTGTTGTTCCTTCAGGGTTTGTGCCTCACATAGGGATAACCGCATGCACCTTTCCCCCTTGGACAGAAATGTCCAAAAAAAATGACTATAAACCAGAAACTAATTATCGCTTTGATGATGGGAATATTGTAACAAGCAGTCAAGACAAGTCACTTTTATACCACATGCAAACTGATCTTGGTCACCTTGTGTGGTCTTGTCGACTTGGGCCATTTCCAATTTAGCCTGTGATATCCTCGTCCGGTCCTGACAGACTGCCAAAGTTTTCCATTGGGTACCTATCACCTTTCAAGGCGGCCGTAATTAGTAAACGAATCTCTGTTTTGTACGCAGAGGGTTCTGGGATCACAAGGGAGGAAATATTGCAAGTCGCTACAAGAAACTGTATAGAGGAAACTTATTTCGACGTTAAAAAACGGTTTTTGGAAAGATATCAACGTTCTTTTAGAAACAATTTTATAAGAAATCGATTTGGGTAATGCTGATACGTGGCAATTGCAAGTGCAAATTTGTTTGAATAACTGAAAGATGAGATAAAATTTACTATTGAACTCGCTTGCTTGCGTTTTACGTTAATTGTGGAATTGACACCTGATCATGGTCTCGAAATAGTCCGAAATTAGTTAATTATAACTCTGGAGGGAATAACTCAGTCTTTTTATTGGTATTTACGTAATTACAAGCTGACACCCTTCAGTAACAGACCCAGTGGCATTTATATTCTCACTGGGTTTTCGAAAAAAAACGTCACCAGGTCGTCAAATCTTCCACCAGCTTGCCCCTTTCTGCCAGGTCCCTGTTTTGCCTTTTTCAAATACGCACAAATGATATTTTCTGGATATGCAAAAGTCGCACCGGGAAAGCCACAAACTGGCCGGGTAAAATTAAAAAGGTACCGGTGACGCAAAATTTTCACTTGCTGAAGGGAAACAAGTTTCACTGGGTCTGTTACAGAGGGGTGTAAGCTGGCTTTTGTCGTATTTCTATGGAGTTATGTCCTCTATTATATCTGAAAGGCCTTTATTGAGTTATTTCCTCCAGATTTGTACCTAATTTGGTACTATTTCAAGACCACGATGCAATGTCAATTTCACAACAATAATAATACAGAACTTCTGCGTAATAAACCTTATACTCAAGCAAGGGAGTTAATCAGCAAACTTTATCTCATATTTCACGGTTATTGAAACAGAAAATTATACTTGCCACGTATCGGCATTACCCAAGCCGATTCGAGATAACTTTCAGCCCGATATTACATGACCTGAGCCAGCCCGGTTGATGGCTGATGGGATGAAACGCAGGAGACCGGAGCAAGCTTGATTTTGATGCGAAGAAGGGGCGAGCCGCTCGATATATTATGGCGGGAAGTAGTAGTTTTTAAAACGGACACTACAAGAATGCGGCGAATGATCGTAATTGCTTTTTTCCAGCAGCTGGCTGTATTATCTTTTGCATTCATGCAGTTACATGGTCTTTTATTTTTGTTTCTTCTATATAGAAAGACGAATATTGATTTGTTGGCGACTCACTTTGCGCAGAAGAGGAATACCGGGATCTCGGCTAACCGGGCTGGCCCGG
>BLFN01000227.1:331210-336210 GCA_014634225.1 Acropora yongei | reverse complement strand
TAGTGCTCGTCTGTCGTGTGCAAATTCCATTTATATCGCCAAAGTTTGCTGTGATTTACTAGTGTATTCGTAATCCGCTGTATTGTCAGCCTTGTGGTTGGCAACTTACAATCAGCGTGCATGTAGCATTTAGCGCTCCAGTGCATTAGCCGTTTCCAAGTTTCCTTTTTCGCTGTAACCAACAAGAAGACGCATGCATAGCAAGGAAGTTACGATAATGCGATATATTAATCACGCCACCTACAATGATGTCCACTTGCTGATCAGTAGAAGAATTCTATGACGTTAGACTCCTCCTGATTTTTGGCGGTAAAACTGGTGATCTTTGGACTTTCAGTGATTTGAGTTGTCAAGCAATAGGGGAAGTCATTGCAAGAATCCAGACGCTGTAAAATCGACTGTGGCGGACGCAATCTTTGAGATAAAATACCAGCGCCAAACCTAATTTTGCATATGAACGAACCCTTGGCCGGGCACAGGCTTTAACCTGCAATGCTTGAATATCTGCAACCTTTTCATTGCGACAAGCCATTTTTCGAAGAGACAAAATGATGAAACTGGATATCGTTGAATCCAACGAACCTAAACTATTTTTAGTTACAACGGAATCATTCCGATTAGACTAGCAGTTGTTGGAATCGTCTCGATTAGAGACTGGGTAACTGACGTTTTGTGATAGAGAGGAAAGGGACGCTGTTTTATTTATTTTATTTATTTATAAACTTCGCCAAAGACAAATTGACAGGAGAGATCTCACAGAACTAACGTTCCAATAACAAGACTCCTAAAAATGTAAATTCCTAAAAACCGGGCGACTTTATATCATTTCTCGCGAGAAGATTGTGCTTGGAATTAAAACAAAGAAGACTCTAACCGGAAACCATTGAGAACCCGCAGCTGGGGAGCTGTTTGGTGAGTAAAAGAAAAGGAGTGCCTGCTTGCATCAGCCCTTGCCTTCAATTTGTGCAAAAGAGAAAAACTAATAAATATAATTTATTTCCATTGATGGATTTTCACTAGCTCTTCGTTGAGTAAAAGTATATGATTTGTTGAATTAACAACAAAAATCATTAGTTATATCGTTTTTTCCTCTCTGTTACAGGAAATCAGAGAGCGTGCAGAAGATATTTTGGTAACAAACCATGAGAAACAGGTTTGCGACACTGTTTTGTTTAAATTTGTTGTTTCACTTTATTTTTGCGAATGGAACCTGCAGAGGCTTAGAAGTCCCCAAGGATTTGCGCAAGGAAGGGAAGAATGCGGCGATGAAGGGGGTAGACAAGATGATCGTTTTCAGTGACTTTAATCATGCCGGAAACGAAGTGATAGTAGAAGATGAATAAAAATATTTACTTTGCCCTGAAAAGATGGATCACCAGTTAATTATTTGTTTCTCAGGGTTCCCCAAAGTCTCGATTTCAACTGAGTGCTCAAGAGCCCACAAATCGACCGGAAATTTGTGCGAGAGTAGCACAATTGCTTTTTCTCATTTTGCTCGTCTTTGCCTTGAATCACAGATTGAAATTCTGAATGCTCATGTTTTTGCCCAGGGCAGAACAATCAATGAAACTGCCAATAAGGTGAGTCCATGGAAAAATGTGAAAAGTCAAGACAGCAAAAAATATTCTAATAATAAATAACGACGATCGTGCTGATAATAGTGGATCCAAATCTTAGACGCACACCCCTTCTGACTCTGTCATGAAACAAATTGTGCGCTTGGTATTCTTGTAAATAGAGCGCGTTTCATAAAAAAGAGAGGGTGGGTAGGAAAGGTGCCATGGGCTTCGAACAGGTGCGAAAATGCATTTTACCGCAATAAATATTTTGGGTGCACTTTAAAGGACTGAAAGGGCTAGTTCCGAAGGAGATTGTGTGGAAGAGGAACACAGAATTTTAGTAAGCTCTTACGAAGGGTTATTAATGCTCGAGACGTGGCCTTTTCTTTTTAAGGTGAAAATTTGACCCTCATCAATTCCACTGATACCAGTATTTTTAGATTTGAATCACATTAGATCGTTGTTGGCTTCGGTGAGAGGAAAAACTTCCTCAAGACAGTTCACTTAATCGCGCAAAAGAACTCGAGTCCCGAAGAGAATGGAAGAGTGAACAAAGAGGCAAACTCCTATGAAAACTTTCAGTGTTCTGTGGATCCCACTTTGACTGAAATTAAATCACCAAAAAGGGAACTGGATGGCCTGTTCATTTGAAAATTTCGAATGTTTCATGCCATTTGTTTTAATTACTTAGGTAGCTGCAGTGGATGGCGTTTGGATGAACATGAGTGATACACAAAAAGCATTTGAATCGAAACTCGACTCTGAATTTCGGCTCATAAACAAATCCATGAGGACGTTGAGTGACAGCGATAGTGACTTGGCAGCTTCAATTAATGAACTCAATGTGAACCAAACAATAACAGATGGGATGCGCAAGAGATTGTTAATGAATGTTTCACAGATCGCGTTACGCCTGCAACAACTAACAAACTCAAGCAACAATGTGAAGCGTAGGGCTAAGAACCCGGAGCGAGGATACGCCCACATGAACGCGTCTATTCTCGCACTGGAGACGAAGGCTGTTACGCAGAATGCATCCCATAGTAACCTATGGTATTTGTACGACAATTTAGCTGGTTCGCTGTCGACAGTAAATTCAACGTTACATAGTAAGGTAAGAAAAATGCAGTAAGAAGCAATATTTATTATTGGCTCAGACTTTTAATAATCCTGTTAGTGCTGGTGAAATGTATGAGCATAAATTAACGGTGCATTTTTGGGTCAAATCTAAAAACGGAAAATGGATTCATAGAATCTTCTTCAGATCAAATCCCATGGGGGAATGGGGTTTAGGAGATTCGAAAAAATGTATATTCTTGTCGGTGGTTTCCTGTGAAATATATGGTACACGACAGGTACTTTAAGAAACAGTACGCGACATTAGCTTTTATCTCACGGCGGCCACATTGCCGAAAACTTTTCTTTTGCCCGCTTGAACACGTTCCCATACAAGTCAACACGAAATCTGTGTTCTCTGACCAACATGGCCGCCGCGTGGCAAAGGTTAATTCTACCAATTTTCTCATGGAAGCTGACGAGAGGTAACTATGCGACGCAATATGCTTCAAAAAAAAGGTGCTTCATAATAGTTGTGAGCACGATTTCCTAAACTGAAACAATTTTAATGGAAAAAAAGGATATCCGTCGATTTGTAATTTAGGAGGTAAGTTTTCTTTTTCTTTACCACCTATCTAATGGAGCACTCGCAGTCATGATAAAAGAACATAACTCAGATCTTCAGTTTTCATTGATAGGAAAGAATCCATGTGATTCTCAGATTTTCCCCCCAAAAACTGCACCCTTTATTATAAATTTCGGACATTTTAACGTATTGACTCTTTATAAGCTTCAACAGTCGCCCAGAAATGCAGGTAGTTAGTTTGTTTTTGTTTTTGTTTTTTGTTTTGGTTTTGAGGTGATGTTCCAGCATTGAAAAGTAAGAGGAGAGGGAGAAAAGCCTCTATCTTAGGGCATTGGCCATGCCATTTACTTGTCCAAGTGTAGAATTTAGGAATCCAGGCAGTTTCATGTAAACCACTTTCTCTTGTTGCTTCGTAAGTAACGCTGATAACTGTGAGGATGATTTACTCTACAATTTGGGCATTCCGCAGTTTGAATTCATGACCCCGATGAAGTCCTGAATTTTTTAGGCTTCCATACGCAATTGCCAAAACTGCGTTCATAACTGGGAGGATCATAGCATATTTAATTTCATGCATTCATGACTAATGGCATCATGTAAAGATGGTATTAGTGTGCATATCCTTTATTTTTGCGCATACGCAAGAACCTTTATAAAAAGGATGCCCTTCCACATAACATATTCTTGTAGATAAAGCTGACTTTGCTACAGTGTTGGGCAAATTTAGACCAACCACGCCCTAAAATCAATGATCAATTGACGCGTGTGATGTTTCCATCACTGAAATGGAGGAAGGGGTGGTGTTAACTATTCAATTGAAATTTCCAAGATAATTGCTGACGCATCTTTAATATCAAAGTAGCAAATTCTGCGTATTTCAAAATGAGAACGGCGATCCAACGAAATGATTTGCACGTTGTCACAGAACATTTTTAACAGCGCAATTCGCCTTTTTATTTGTAGGTTGTTGGTTCGTCGCTACCGAAGAACCTAGGATTCAAGGCGTGTGTTCACCGGAGAATTTCGGCAACGGCAGGAAAGACAAACGATCTTATCAAAGTCAATTACACGAGACCAAGCGTGAGTGCACGTGCATTTTTTTTATGGCTGTGCTGATACCTTAGCACCTCTATTACAGTACCTGTACTGAACAGAGGGTCCATCTCTGTTTCAATGAGAGCAATTTCCCTGAAGTTAGAGTTTTTTGAGTCTAAACCTAGAACTTCAGAAAAGCAAAATTAAAGGTTGAATCTCTAGGTAATAAAAAAAAAAGAATGATACGAACAAGCAGCTGCTGTGTTAAGCCAAAACAGTCCTAAATCAAAAAAACTCCCATAACTTTAAGATATCATCACGATCTTAATAATTTCGAAAACTGATCACAGCGCAAAATGGGTAATCTGCTGGAAGCAAATGAAGGCACGAATCAAGGTGAAATGCTCATTAAGTAAAATTTTAAAAAATGACTAAACGTTACTGGTATAAAGCTCTTCATCCCCGGAAATCGTTGTTTATTTTCGATTTACCTTGTAAATTATTGAACTTGAACGCAGAAAGCGAGCTTTGAAGAAAATTTTTGACATTGATTAGCGTGTTTGTGTCGGGAACGCCTCTTTGTCTCACCAACAAATGGATTTCTTTTGCTCTTTTTTAACAGTCTATGCAAGAAGTGGGAATAACGTGCTCGTCAGATAACGCTCAACATGTTAAACTCCTTAGACCTCATGTTGGGAGTTATCAATGCCGATGTAAGGGAAAATTCGACAGCGCTGTATTATTATCTGTACGATGTGACTTGT
>BLFN01000227.1:308516-313516 GCA_014634225.1 Acropora yongei | reverse complement strand
ATTCAACCTTTACGTGTACGGGCGCAAATTTTAATTGGAAAGTGATCATAAACCCCTCGACTCCAAACCATCTGTACGAATTGAACGGTGGGTTTTAAGGTTACAAGGAAACTACTACACAGTGTTCTATCGACCTAGAAAGACAAGTATCGCAAACGCGTTATCTAGACTCAATGAAATGAAGCCCAAAGACACCAGTAGAGAGGTAATCGACTTTCTCAATAAGAGGGTTCGGGAGAGCATGCCGGTAGCTTTGACAGCCAGAAAGTGGAATTGGCTTTTGACAAGGATCCTGAGATAACTAGTCTGAAACAGCACATCCTTAATGGGGATTGGTCTCGGTGTAAGATGTCTACATATTTGCGTGTCAAAGAAGAACTCTCTGCAAACCAGAATCCCTTGGAGGAGATGTCCTACGCCTTGTTCATGAAGGGCATCAAGGCATAGTCTAGCAGTGGTGGACTGTTACAATAGATTCTTCGAAGTTTTAGTCATGTATTCAATGACAGCAGAGAGAGTGACGGACGCTATGACGCAGATTTTCTCAAGATGTGGTTATCCGTTTACCCTCAAGTCTGACAATGGACCTCAATCCCGTTGTAAAGAGCTTCCAATGTTTCACGGCAAATGTGTTTTGGGCTTCCTGTGGTATTTTCGCGTTGACATCTGACATCTGTAAACAATCTAAGGTTCTATAGATTTCAGTAGCTTATCAACCTTATCTAGGCCAGAAGATCCACAATTGTGGCATTTTTAGAAGAAAACAGATATGGATTGCTTGAAACTGTCCTTCCTTTGCTTTCTAACCCTCTTTTAAAGCGGCTGGAGTAATTTACCTTCAAAACAAGCACAGATAATGTCCTTCTCTGTCTTGACCTCGAAAACCACCGGAGTACAATTTCAACACATTTTAAGAGGTTGAAGCATCAGACACAAACATTTCTCTAGAGATTTCTTTACATCAATCGAAGAACCTTTGTTTCAACGTTCGCTTACCAAGAGATTCGAAAGATTTGAAAAAAGAGCACATTAGTTATGTGACGTTTTGTAAAACCACTTTTTAGGAAAAAAATGCTGCCGCTGAGAATGAATAATTTGGAAAACGTAGATTTGCTTTATTGCTCCGAAAAGTGGTCTAAGCAATAGTCAGAAATATTTTAGAGTTATTTTTGGCGAAAGGCGCTTCAATTTTCCTCACACGATCGGCCGTCTTCTCGATATCTTCGGCGGCGTTAGATAATTTGTTCTCCAAAGACAATATTTAACCAAATGAACTATAATATGGTTCCCCAAAGACATTACACTAAGTCTTTCTAATTTGAAAGTATGATCGAAATCGATTTTTCAAGCTTTGCTACATCTTGTTTGATTTTTGCGGACACCAACTCTGAAATCTTTTTTTTTTGCTAAACATTCCTGAGCTTCTAAATATCGAAAAAGACACCGGATATTTGTAACCAGGCCTAGATGGGCCGATTTTCTGTACTGGTGAGATTTAATTTTCTTGATAATAGGAATATAGGGAAAAGCCGTAACAAAAAGTCACCGTAGTCTTGCACGGCAGTAACTTTACACCAAATGAAAACTGGTCGTGGTTAGCCTGTGTGGTCTTACTTGACGACTATCCGATTACTGCCAACTCATTTTCAGTGAACATAGGCCGAGTCTGCCATGAACAGAATTCTGTACAAGCTTAATACTATTGATCAGACAGTAGCTTATGAAAAGAAGACGACAATAATTATTTATTCGCAAACACGTTGGGTTTCCAAACCTCGTATCCATGGTAGAATCGCTTGGTTTGATCACATGAACCTATTTTCACCCTGCAGCGAAACTCTAAAAACGTCTGTTGTTTTCTTCCGTCAAACACATGCTTACAATTATCATCGTTGTTTCTCGAGGTCGCACGAAAGCCAATACTCCTCTAACGGAATGAGGCAGATGACTGTTTTTTTCTTTTCTTCTTGCTTTTGCTTCATCTTATTTTTTTTTCGCTTGGTTTTGTTTTGTTTGTTTTTGTTTGTTTTATACCATCGTATAGAAACTAGCATTCATTTTTCTAACGTCCAAAAGTATCAGAACTTGTACATTTACATCACATAAGCAGATTTCTCCGCATGAGATGGCGTGCAATGCGTTCAAACTATTCGTTATATTATTAAGCAAATTAGACGAATTTGTCAACCCTCATCTTGATAAGTTAACCTGAAGACACTGATCGGTCAATAGCAGAATATATCTTGTTATGAACCGGCGGACAACCAAAACTTCTATTTCCATCACCCCTCAATACTGATCTTAACATTCATTTCACCTTGCTTTCCAGCGGTGCAAAAAGGTTATTACAGCCATTTTTTATTCAACTCTCAAAACATTTCTTGGCCGCATAAGCTAGATTCTCGAGCACGGTTTTAAAATATGCGCCAAAAATCGGCTTACAGTATTTTGCGAGACGAAACGAAACAAAGCCATTTTAAAGAAATAGCAAAGCAAATAATCTACACAATATATAATTCAATTAAAAATATCTTTACCATCCATCCAGTTATCAACCCCGTCCAACAGGGCTTAACCTCAGTGAAAAAACCACATCACGAGCGCGAAACACGTTTATTCTTAAAGGAAGCTCGAATAGACCGGTTACAAAAATTATAACTTTATTTTGAGTAGGTTGTAGTTGCAAATCCACAAATCATTCACGAAAACAGGTCAGATCCACATACACTTCTAAACCTTTTTACGATTCGCCAAATGGAAATATACGAGCAATAAATAATCGTAGGAACTCACGTTTATGTAGGAGCTTTCGCAAACTAGCGAATATGGTGCAGTATTTTCCTCCCTATGTGAGCACAGGTTTCCCAACACTTGAATAAGAAATCCTTTAGATGTGGACAATAATCGATAACAACAACAATATAGGTTATGTTTTAATTTAGTTTCGATTTCATTTCGTTCGCTTTGGTTTCGTTTGGGTTTCACAAACTACAATAAGCCCTCGTAGTATATTTTTCATTTAGCGAATCAGGGGAAGGTTAAGAAGTGCATGTGGATCTGTCCTGTTTTTGTGAATGAATTGTGGATTTGCGACTACAACCTGCCCAAAATAAAGTTATAATCTTTGTAATCAGTCGTTTAAAATACAGGATTCTAGCATCCTTCAACAATAAAAGTATTTCTCTCAAGATTTTCGGTGTTGCACAGCTTGCACCAAAGGGAAAAACCAGTCCCACTTTGTTCACCGAAATAAAGCCCTTTTGGACGAGGTTGGTAACTGTGATATAACTGACTCTGACCAAATGTTTACTTGTTTTACAACTTCTTAAAATGGTTTTGTTTTGTTTGGTTTTATTTGGTTTCGTTTCGTTTCGTTTCGTTTCGTTTCGCAGACTACAGTAAACCCCAAAAATCCAATTGCGCGAGGGAAATAACTCCTTTAATACTTGCTACGTGACAACAAAGGGTAGTGTGACCTTTCAAGATTTTTTTGGTTTTATCTTGTTTAAAAAGTCTGTAGTGTCACCGTGACTACTACTATTGGCCCTTTACGAGCACGTGATACAAAATACAAAGAGACATGATGAGAGCAGAAACGATTCATAAGGTTTCAGGAGCTGAGCTGCGAGGACGACGAAAGCCACCTCCTACCTCTTTTATAGCTTTGAAATCGTCAACATATATTCAACCCGAAGACAAAGAATGAATTATTTATCAGCGCCACTGCCGCTACCCAAGTCTTCTGGAAGCCTGGGGAATTGCAAATTCAATTCATCTTTTTCAAGTAACAATGTTTACACCAACGCGGCCTACGATTACGTGGAAAGTAGCTGCGGTAGCATTGGGTCCGGAAACGACTACGAAGAGTTACAAAATGTTAGGAACGAGATCAAAGCTACGAGTGTCCCGCGAAAGAAGACAAATGATCTTTATCAATCACCCCAATCATTTCGTAAGAGACAAATTACAGAATGTTCAGACGACTCCACGGCCTCCACTATGTCGACAGAGATTATACAAGTTAAAAGAGACACTTGTCTTAACAAGTTGATCCTGCTTCTCATCCTTGCTGTTTCTGTGGCTGCCTTGGTTTTAGTGATCCTGGTTATATTAAATATAATAGGCCCCAAGTGTTCCTGCTCACAAGGTAATTTTAAGGGGTGGGTCTATTAATTTTTAGAGTAAGGAGGTTTTGAATTGAAGGGTTGCAAAGGCATTGAACTCCACTGATCTAACTTAGTACCTTCTGTTTTGTGTTACATTGTGGTGAAAGCTGGTATCTTCTTTTGCGTTCTTGCACGTACGTAGTTGTGCCTGGAGATTATCAGCTTTTCATCCGGAAAATCACGAAATGGTATTTTTAACCAAAAAGCGAAAAACAGCATCAGTATCAACTGAGACATTTTCAATTAGATTGAATGATTTTACGATTCACGCATTCATTCATTCATTCATTCACTAAGTGAGTCGTTGATTCATTTCATTGAAGAGGAATTTGAGGATGTCAATCTTTCACAAGAAACCGGAAATTTCTCGTTCGGGAAAAATGCAATGTTCTCACGCTTTGGTTTTCATTGAATATTCACAGTTCGCATGAACGTGTTCCCATAGAGTCTTATCCTTGGGCAAATAATTTACCCACAACTGAGTTTCGTACTATGTGTTATAGCACCAAACAAACCAGCTCACACCAGAGGCGTTGACTGTGGTTCATTTTTTTAACCATTTCTTTACGTCACCTGGCGGAGTAAATCCGTCTCACTTTTGTTATTGTAAGAACGTCCAGAAATTTTGTCCCAAAGGATACTATGCCAGTGATAACAAATAATTTGAAAAACGTAACACATTGAAAATGTTTTCGAATTCGTGAGCGAAGTTTATTACACTTCGATATTCAAAAGGATAAACTTCTCTCGTACACACCCAAAAGGTCGCATTCCAGAACATCCCACGCATCAGGTAATATGAACGATTAAAAGCAGATATTTTATAAATGTTAT
>BLFN01000227.1:291016-303516 GCA_014634225.1 Acropora yongei | reverse complement strand
AAATACATTAATTTCATGAATCCATGACGCACGGCATGTACAGATAGCATTACTGTTAAAGTCAGGCTGCGGTTGCCATAACTGTTTATCTTTATTTGAAGAGTACGGTTTTAAGAACACAGTTGTTGAAAAGAAAGGTGACACATCTTTTATGCTTTTAAGCATAAAAGATGAGATACATTTTAAAAAATGTATCTCATCTCCTGCATTTTTGGGCCTACCCAAGAACCGTAAAAAAAGGGATATCCTCCGACATTACACGTTTATTGTAGATAAAAACTATCGTAGCTACAATCTTGGACAAAATAAATTTAGACCATCCACACCTAAAAATCAATGATTACTTTAGGCTTATGATGTTGTCTGACATTTTTCCATCACTGCAATTGAGGGAGGGGTGGTGTTAATTTTCAATTGAAATTTCCAAGATAATTGCTAATGTACCTCTACTATCAACTGTAGCAAAGGCAAATTCTGCGTATTTCAAAATAGGAACGGCAATCCAACGAAATAATTTGCACGTCGTTGTCGAACATTTTAAACACCTCAATTCGCCTTTGTATTTGTAGATTGTTCGTGCGCCGCTACGCGTAGGCCCAGGGTTCAAGGACTGTTCTCACAGAAGAATTGATGGAACTGGAGTTACAGCAGACAACTCAGCCGTCTCAGACGCAAGCTACAGAAGAGGACCCGTGAGTGCATGCACATTTCATGTCTATGTTGATTCCTAGTACCACTATTACAGTGCCTGTAATGGAAGAAGGGACTGTCTCTCTTTCAATGATTACTGTGACAACTTCATCGAAGTTAGATTTTTTTGCGTCTAAACCCAGAACCTAAAAAGAGAAATTAAAATGTTGAATCTCAAGGTAAAAAAAAAACTACCCGGACCGGCAGGTGTTGAATCAAACAAGTTGTAAATAAAAAAAATCCAACAACTTAGAGATGTCATCACGGTCTTGAGAATTTCGAAAACTAAAGTTCACAGCACAAAATGGATAATCTGCTGGAGCCAAAAGAAGACACGAATCAATGTATAGTGCTCATTAACTAGAAATTTTAAAATATATATATTTAACGCCACTGATTTAAGCTCTTCAGCCGCAGCGATCGTTTATTTTCTGTTTAGCTGCTAAATTATTGAACTTGAAAGCAGAAAGCGAGTTTTGAAGAAATTTCTTGATGTAGATTAGCGTGTTTGTGCCAGGAACGCTTTTTTGTCTCACTTGCATATCGATTTCTTTTGCTTTTTTTCAACAGTTAAAGCGAGAAATAGCGATAACGTGTTCGACAGATTTCGCTGGATTTATTGAACTCCGCGATTCTCCGACTGATGGGCATTATACATGCGAGTGTAAGGGAGTATCTCCTGTTTTTTCGAATAATTCACCATCAAAAATACATTGTTACTTGCATGTATGGGAATGTCCTATATAATAATCCGTGCAATTGACGCTCATGGGCTGGAAGAAGGTATCTTCAATCATAAGAACATCGATGAAGCCCTCAAGATGGAAATAACGCATTCACGTCACATTCAAGGAATCAGCAGTTTCTCAAGGACGCCAAATGAGCCGTTGAATCTCAAGTCATAATCAACGAGTCCAACATTTAATGTAATAGAGATTAAGTTTCATACAGCGACTCAGGTGACTAAAACTGATGATAGAGCGGTGAGACCAAAGCTTGATACTGATGAAAGTATGTCACTGTGATTCTAGGCTAAAACAAGAAGTACGCAAAGCAAACGAATGACGTCATATTAATTAACGACGAGGTTCAGATAACAACTGAACCAAATTTATGAATTTCCAAGAAATCACTAATGTCGGAAATTGACCTGGACGCTCTGTTACATCTGGCAGCTAAGTGGTGTTTCTTATTAATAGTTGACGATTTTGCTTCAATTTAGGTTGCATCCCGTATATAACGGCTAAATATTTCCTATTTTTTACGAACTTAATTTTTTAGTCACAAGTGCTTGAAAGGAAAAGCACAAAACAGTAAGCCAACGATGGCTTTTAACCGCATGGAAGGCCGGAGAGACTTTATATTGCGATTTGAAATTAATAATTTAATTAGATAATCCAAAATTAGCCAAAATACTGTGACGTAGTTCCTTTGTTACCTTCTGTCATTTTTTGTTTCTTCTTCGACACGTTTGATTATAATTCAAATAAGTATTTTTGAGAGGGTGAAATGATCGCTGGCCGATCGAAGGTGTGCTAAAAGCTACAATTAACACCTGTCTTGTACTTATCGGTAGATTTGCCTGTTTGTTTGTTTGTTTTTATTGTGGGTTAATCGAGTCAATTATTCAATAAGAAAAACAGCTAGAGTTAGGAAATTGAAAATGACATGCCAATTAATAGTCGCCTTATCGTGAACAATCTACTCGAAGTTCACAGTGTCATGTTCAATTTTCTAATAGATGTTGCACTTTAGTGAGAACACGTTTTTTCAAATACATATATAATAACCGAGATGAAATAGAATTATTTATCATAATATCGTTAATGGTGCGGCTTGTTTTCTAATGTGACGTCGTCATAGCTGTATATGGAGCATCATTTCTTTATGAGAAATTATTTAGATATTAATTATTTCGTATGAAATCGGCATCAGTAACGCATTGGTAGAAAGCACTGAATCATGTATTAAGAGACAAGAATCAATAAATTATTATCATTGTTCTTCTAAAGTGTCTTTGTCAACAAGAGAATATTTATTGGTTAGTTTTACGTAAAAATTGTTCTTTAGTATTCCTTAAAACGCCAACTTAGGAAATCCAAACTAAACAGCGCCTTTCTCACAATGACAGTTGCCGACAAACGATGTAATTCTTCTTGCCGAAATCACTGCGAAGTAATAATATTGCCCCCTTAAAGATCCAAGAAAAAAATACATTATAATAAATAATTAATTATAAAATCAATAACATTTATAATTACTATAAGAAATTATCGTACCACTTTACGCCGTGCTCTTATTTGCCGTGTCTTTTTTCGTCAACTTGTTTTGTCCTGTTTGTAATTTCCAGCTCGCACTTCCTTTCCTCCGAAGAATATGGGAGACTTCTATATCGCATACGTAATGCAACCAACTTTGATTTCCTTTGTTTTGGCCTCAGTCACCACTGATGTCCTTTTGAGCGTTCATCTCTTACATCAAAGCACATGTGTTGTTCTTTCTCCACTGTTAGGGAGAACTTGCACCGTTGCTGGTTCTTTGGAAACACTTTTACCCTGTTTCACCGAGAGGGGCTTCTTCTCCTTACACAAGGACCAAAAATGGAATGTTGGAATAATAACTCTCCCATTTAACTGTTGTTTTCTTAATACTTAATTAAATTGACCACCCTTGTAAGTTCCTGAGAGTGTGCTTTACAAATTCTGTAGAAAGTTATCATGATTGGCTTCCCAGATACAAAGAATGATGTTCCAGTAGTGAATCACCCATACCGTTAACATTCGCGACGAACTCTCCGTTCATGATGGTATCATATTCAAGGGCTTAAAAATATTGATTATTGCGAGATACCCACACGCTGCAACCAAAGATCAAGAAGAAGATGCACGAATCCCACTTTAGAGTGCAAGAATCGATGCCTGCGCAGGGCAAGAGAGACAGTGTACTGGCCATGCATGAACTCAGCACAGCGAATGTTTGGGAGGCGAACACAGACTCAGTTGCCCACAGCAACAATGTTACTGAAACCTCACACACCACACAACTTCCACGAGAAACCAAATAATCAACAGGAAGGCAAAGTAAACATACTATTGCAACAAAAGTTCGGAGTTCCCATCCTCTTGCCAACCTGAGAAACTTAAGATTTCAAGAGACCAACCAGTCGCCAGTTGCCGCATCAACGCTGCCAACTTCAGATCAAGAGGATGGGCTTGACATATCTCAAAAATCTCCTGCTGTCACTACACTGGTCAGTAGCAGCTCTTTAAAGTCTAACCCTTTTTATTAAAAACTGGATCATTGGATAATGCAATTCAAGACTGACATTGGCTTAGACATTATGGTATATATGAGCCGATAAACCATAATCTACAATGATATGGTAAGCGCACGCGTCAGCTTAAATCTAAAAGAGAGCTACAACATTTTCCCTCAAGAAACAATGGCGGCTGGCGAAAATCGCACCGGAGTTGAATGAAAGGAAGTCGTTGAACTATTAGAAGATTTCTCTAATATCTTGGTAGCGTTTTTAATAAAACAACTACGCGCCTCGTTCGCCATCTATCATCTCATATCCAACAAGCACGAGTGGAATAATTGTCAAATAGTCTAATCCTAACCCTAACCCCCGAAAAGAGAAAAAAAACCAGTTTTTTTGTCGCATTGTATGTAATGACTCAGGTAGTGTTTTTCTTAAACGCTTTGATTTTGTTGTTAAAAAAGCAAGGATGTCATGGCATGCCTGTAGCAGCTAGTCACATGGTGAGGAAATCAACCATGTGCTTTCGCGGAACCAGCCATTAAAATCTGTTGTTGTTATTCCTGCTCGGTTTTCCTTTGTAAGGACCCTACCTTTACCATCGGTTGCCTAGCCACTGATTCACGATACGTAGGAGACTTAGTTGACAATAGACCATTTTACAGTTGTGTGCTTAGTTCCCTGGCCTTTGAATGAAAGTGAGGCTGGAGTTGACCTTGTTTTGATAGAAATCTCACTCCTTTTCATATGCAAATTCCCACTAATTAACATGAGAAAAGCAGGGAGGTTTCTATCAAAACAAGGTCACCTCCAGCCTCACTTTCATTCAAAGGCCAGGCAACTAAGCAAGAAACTGTAAAATGGTCTATTGTGTACAGCGGCTCGCTTGGCGAAAGGTACCGGGACTCTAACTCGTCTTGAGGAATCACTCTGACTCCAATCGCTCTGACTCCAACAAATCAAGTGTATTCCAACTTCAAACTTTAACTTAGTCCCAGCTCTCATTGCTAACTAAACTATTACTCTTACGCGTTTTAATTTATGATAAGCTGCACCCTTGTTTTGGCCAAATATTGGACTTTCGATTTCCCAGACAAAAAAAATACTAAACATAATGTATTCGAAAAGGGCTATCTCACGGGTAGCACGTAGAGTGAATTTACATTGAAATAATCCAATCAGCTATTCAACAATTACTTTGTTGTAGCATTGAATTATCGAGATGCGTGAAAATGAGGTAAGCGTGGCTGCCTGATATGGAATCATTGTCTTGATCTTATATAATAGTTAGCTGCAGCAAAAGGAGCTACGGTGGCATGAATGCTTTCTACTTCTACTTCTCTTACTGAGCGCTCATAGTCTTCAAGGTAAGCTCTGGATAGAGCGTCAGCTAGTAGCATCTCCTTGCCTGGTTTGTAGCGGATCTCGTAGTCGTACAGTTGAAGTCGTAATCAAGGAACTGCAGTCTCTTGGGTGCTGATGACAAAGGCTTCCCAGAAATGGCGACTAAAGGCTTATGATCATTGCACAGGATGACTTTGCGGCCAAACACATATTGCTAGTTGTGCTTCATTCCAAAGAGTTGTGTCTTTTCAGTTTGGAAGTAATTGCGCCCTGCAGAAGTGAGTGCTCTACTTGCAAATGTCAATGGCTGACAATGCTGCATAAGTAGCACCTCTTAATTAGGGCAAGACCAAGCCAATGCAGAATGACTTCTCCTTGACCTTCCGGTCCGTGCGGTCACTTTGACTGAAGTACTTCAACACCGGTGCCTCACAATTACTTTCTTTATTCGCTCAAATGCATCCTATCGCTCGTCAGTCCAATTCCAATTAGCATTCTTGAGCGTCAGACGGCGTAGTGGCTCGCGAATTTTTGACAGGCCTTGGAGAAACTTACTCAGGTATTTAGCTAGTCCAATAAATTTCTGAACTGCGGGAACATCAGCTGGTCGTTCCACCTTCGCGTCAAGTTTCTTAGGATCTGACTTCAATCCATCCATCGTCATTACATGCCCGAGAAATGACACCTCACTGCATTTGAACTGGAAGTTTTCGTTATTCATCTTGATGCTTTTTGCTCTGCACCGATTCAGGAGGTTTCTTAAGTACCTCTGGTCTCTCGTGGCGGTCAAGCTCTTCTCTGAAACTGAAACTGAAAAAAATGAAACTTTATTTATGCTCGAGGGCCTGGAGCTTATTAGGCTCCTAGCTTAAGTAGCTAATGAGTCGAGTATAATACTAACAAAAAAAAGAATTTAAACTATTTACATCATAATGATACGATATTATTTACAAATGATGCTGCTAAAAATGTAAAATATTAACGACATTCTAACAGTTGCATGAAGAGCAGTCACATGTGTCAAAGGTGATCTTTCTGATACGTGTTACAAATATTTTAAGGGTTGGAGAAGTTCTTAGTTCATCATTTAGAGAGTTCCAGATTTTTGGTCCGTAGTACCTAAAGGTGTTTAGTCCATACTTGGTGGTGATGACTCTGGGTTGTACAAGAATCAATTTGCCTCGTAAATTACGTGATTTACTTCTAAGCGTCAGTAAAGTACGAAGTGGAGTAGGTGTTGTTCCATGAATGACTTTATAGAAAAGAATACACATGTCCTGGACTCTGAGTTAAGGTTCTTTGCTATTGGAGGCATCACGACTAGTACCGCGTATCAATATCTAAATGACATTTGTCTTCCATGTTGCCGAGGCCTCTGAAGAGGTCAGCGTACTCAGACGGAAGTTCTTCTTCAGTCAAGCTGTGAATATCCTGTTCCTCAGTTGGTTGACGGTCGTCTAAAGTAACATTGCTGGAGTGTAAAATGTGCTGGCGTTGAACAACCACAAGATCCATTTTTGTGCTGCCTAAGCTCCCACAATTGGTTTAATTCTGTCTTCTACTACAACTCTAAGGTATAGTCTTGCCTCCGCAGTAGCTATTGCAGAACTCTAACATTGTCAATCCTACCTCTCTCCTCCCCGGATGTGAAGGGCAAACCAGAGTGAGATTCTATGGCGTCTGATCCGATGCCAATAATGAAGGTTGCGAATCGGTAATCATAAGTTTTAGCAATCAGGCACTTTCCACATTTGAAGCCAGTTTTCCAATTCTTTGCAAGATTGCCGCGAACATCTCGCTTTGGTGGGATCGGAACATTGGATGCAAAGATTTGCTGCGATGATTGAAGGCTTGAAGTCGTCGCTGTGCTAGCCTGTTCTGCTTGTGATATTGTTTACGCGGCCCGTCTGCGACGTATCTAACGCCTTTTCGGCGATGTAGACTGCTCAAATTTCAATCAGAGGATGCAAGAAAACGTGCTCAGAAGTAGAGTTCGTCCACTTTTGACACCTTGTAACGGTAAGGTCCTTGCAAAGCGAAGCCAGGTAGGAACAATGGCTCGTCCCGAGAAAGCACATGGTTGATTTCTGTACCATGTGGTTGGTTGCACTGGGCATACCATGCGGACACCGATAAACTCAGGGAAAATCATGTGTTACAGCGAAACGTGTTATGTTAGTTTTTTAACTTATTTTGCTTTTGTTTTTTCCTTAAGTGTTTCTTTTTCTGGTGCTTAACATTTCTTCATTAGTCGTTAGTATTTGTTATTGTCCCTTTCTTTTTTCACTGTTTGCAGCTCACCGTTATTCTTGTTACTCGTTCCTATTGTTGCGTCATTATTTGTCAAGTTTTTAGGATAAATAGGACCAAGGTCAAGGTTTTTTATGCCAATATCTCAAGTTCTTTTTATAACCCGAGTAACAAGTTTCTATTTCGTTGAGTCAGCACACCGTTACGGTAAACCTTTCCTCGTGTTATCCATTTCGTTTTTCTCATTTGGTAACTATCGATTTCGTTTTCTAATTCTCTTATTTTTCTGGTTTATACGTAGTACCTTAGAGTGCGGATATTTTAATAAAGATTGCGAACACGACTACGTGTAACTTCGGTTACATCTTGCCTTCAATGTCTGTGTGGGGTGCATGTGATTTTTTCTTTCTTGTCTTTACGCCGAACCAATGTCCTTATGTACCTCAATATTCGGCTGTGTCTAAAAGTTACTAGTTTGAAACTGGCGGCTCGTTGTTCGCAGATTTTGTGTAAGTAATCAAATTATTTTTCTCGTGCAATTTGAAATAAATGAGCACAAGTAAAATTTTCAAATACAAACAAAATTTGTGGTCTTTGAAAATTTTACAAGTGCTTATTTATTCCAAATTGCACGAGAAAAATCAGAGGAATTGTGGGGTGTTGTGGTTTATATGAGAGTGTAGAGGAGCTTTGTCACTAGTGGAAATATGGTCGCATGAATTTGTGAATAAATTAGTGGAATAAGAGGGTTTTATTAATTCCGTGTGGAGAGTGTACTCAGTTGAAAAATGAATTTTTGTTCGAGATTTTTGCGGCTTTCTGTGTTCCCGTGTATCCGAATCACTTTCCATGTTCCCGTGTATTCGAATCACTTTCGATGAAATGAATCTTCCCCTTGGGACAGTTGTTGAGCTTTATTTGGACGCTTGCCGCGGCCAGCCAAGCGAAATTGTTTCTCTACAGCTTTTGCACAGAAGTGCAAGGTGATATACGAACGGGACCCTAAGTCCCATGCGAGGTATATTACCGTCGCTATCTCACTCACAAAGGACAGCCACAACACCGGGAACTTCATGCCCTACTCTTTTCGAATAGTGTGTGGGTTCTTTAACGTCCCACATTGAAGTTATAAAGATGGAAGAAGAAGAAGACTTGAAAGTCTAAAGGAAATTCTACAAATTTAGGGAATTCAAGAAAGTCAAATTGAACAAAGTTATTTGAGTATTTATTGAGTATTTATGGTCAATAAAAATTTAACTTCTTTTTACGTTTAGACTTTCTTTTTTAAGATTCTTTAGTTTCAGAACTTATCCAACGTGTCCGTCTACTGTTGGAAACATTTTTCAAGCTGAAACATTCAACAAGCAACCATTTTTGGAAACCGATATCACACTCATCGCTTCGCGATTCGTGCGACCGATATCGGTTTTCGCTTGCAATTTAACGCGGAATTCCCTCGTCAGGTAATGAATTTTCCTATAGTATGAAGTGGACTTTCTAGACGAGAAACCCATTTTAGCACTACGTTTCGTTTTTCGGATGAGAAAAGAACGCAGTGATAAAAGGGTCAAAAAGAGTTATTTTAAGACCTCAATGTATATTTTGAACTTTTATTGTAGTTTCTGTCTAAATACATATAAGCCTATTAGAGGTTGGTATTTAGTTCAGGTGAATTAAATATAGTTGAATAGTATACGTATTTGAAGTGATATATGAAATGTTCCATATATTGAACAGCGGGTTTGAAATCGAGTAAGCCATAAAATCAAATAAGTCATCATAACTGCGATGATCATGGCTTACTTGAGTATACGTATTAGTGACTAAGTACTGACATTCTACTTGAAAAGCGCTTAGCTATACACACCCTCGTCAGTACTACAAACTAACTTGTTGGCGAAAGAGTGTTGCAGTAAATTCGCTTCTCCCTTTCACTTTAGTGCCATGATGGGCGTTATCATGGAGTCTATTTTATTTGTTTTAGTTATCCCTTGCATGGGGCAACAAATGGTGTCTTTTGGATAAAGGAAGCTTTAATGTTTCCTGGACTTTTAACCAATCGTCAGAAAAATTGGAATTTTTAGTAGATTCTGCTCTTAGTTGTTCAAAGAATGAGGAGAACTATTCAATAGATAAATCACTAGCAATTGGATAACGCTATAGATTTTGAAAGTACTTATCCAGTGAATAGTGCTATCCACGCTTGGAACAACTGAAGCCTGGAAGCTATTACTGGAGCACGAGTTCTTTACAAGTAACAGGAAAATATTTGAGAATTAACCTTTAGCAATGCTCATTGTAGCCAGGATTTAAGTGTAGTAGGAACCCAATACTGTAAAATTGCGTCAGTCCAATTAAGTTGAGATGGATCCAGCTCTTGTTCTAATGGCCTTGTCTACAAAAACATTGCTCGTTAAGACGATTTTCGACCACTTACAATATCAACGTAACAATCAATGTAACATCAATGATGATGTTACATTGTTCAACGTCATAGCCAGGGTACCGTTTTTCCAGCAATAATCGCAAGGTCCGTACTTAGTTATTTTCTCATCGCACTTCTTTTCCCAAGGCTCTATCCATGGCCGGACAGGATATCTCCACAGCCAACACCTGCAAAGTCTTGTGGTTCACAAATCGAGCTTCCGCTCTGTTTGCCTTGACAATAGTGTACTGGCGTAAACTGGGACATCCCAAGACGCTAGTGCCTCAGGTGACTTGTGGATTGGTTTGGGCACTACAGCCCCAGTTCCCTCGAAGAAGGCGACTTTCAGTACTGCATTTTCTCTCTCCAGGTATTAAGACTGGGCCAAGGCAGAGCACCCTGAGATCAAGTGCGCAAGAGCCTCAGGAGATTTCCCACCCATCCTACACGAAACGGCGCATTCGGTTGTTCCTTTCGTGTGGAATGTGTACACCTCCGCGAGAGTGAGCTACTCCTCATAGAGCTCCATTACTCCAACGATGATACGGGTAGGGGTACACGTCCAATCTCGCAGCCAAGCAAAGTATGCGTTCTCACTTAGCGCGCTGTCCTGCCATCTAACCTGCAGGAGCCGTCCGTGCCACCTCTTCTCTTTCAGCGTCTTCAGATCTGCCTTCTTGAGATGTTCCTTCACTTAATCTGTCTCAGGATCGCTCACAGACCGGCACGATGGTTCAGGGTCTCGATGGTTTATTATTATGGCAGATTCTAGTTACTTTTGCGCATATCATTATTACATCAACCAGCGGATTTTAAATCTCAGCTAGTTAATTACATCAATTTACCTTCCTTTTTCCGCTCAAACAAATTCTTAGAATTTCCTAATGATATTTACATTCTGGCTCAAAATCCATTTCTGGCAGCGTTCGATGAGATAACCCACTTCCTTGTCAGTGTTCGTAGTTGATCTAAAGTCATTTCTCGATTGTTCAGGGTGTCCTCCAAGAAAGTAAAGACAAAATTGATTTGATATACGCTTGTATTTTTGTACTCTCTTTTAATGCCTGCGCGCGGCTCTATGAATTTTTTTTTTCTTTGAATCGCTCCACAATTTTGTCTACCTGTGCCTTCAAATAGATGTTGGTTTCCTTATCATGAGCAACCACGTCTCGCTTAATACCTTCTTTTTTTCGGTGGCTTCTCAAGAATAAAGGGCACATTCCAATTTATCTTTGCCTTTCCTTTTCAAGTACTGCATGCGGTAGGCTCTGTTGTTACCATGGCTTTCCATGGTCACTTTCCTCGAGATTGTACTTATCCAGTAAGCAGTGGTATATCGGCCTTAGCATCTGTCGTGCCTGGCTGTGTAGAGTGTCTAGCTGGGCGATCTTTGAGCAGGCACTTAGCACATGTGTTGTTCATTCTGTAGCATTCTGTGACATATTTGTTGTTGATTCTGTAGCATTTTGTAGCATATTTGTATTATTATTATTATGATCATCATTATTATTTAAACTTCCTGATTGCATTTTTATTAAACTAGATGTCGCAATTTTAGGGCAGTTTTGACTCATCGTAAAGCAGAAATGGTAGAATTGAGTCACGGCGAGTAAGAGTGAAGAGGCATAGGCTGGTTTCTGAGATGACGAACTTTACATTGCAGCTGATTGACTAGTAAGCTGCCCTATCAAGCAAAGTTGAAGGGACTGGGCACTGGCTGGTAAATGCAATAGTGCTGCAGAACGTTGAGTCGCTCACTAGCACTTCGCTGGGCAACTTTATTAACGACAGATTTATCTGTGGTGTTAACTTCGTTGTACTTCTTTGCTTTGGGATAACTTAGCTTCAATATCATATCAAGTAATAATTTGTTTTTTTCCTGTTTCATCTCTTTAAAGTAAATGGTGGGTAAGAGTTAATCAACCAGCTCCCACTTGTATAAGTCCGTGATAGAATATCCCAGCAATCGGGTTGGTGGGCGGGAGCTCGATGGTCAGTGGTATTGCCTTACGACACAATGATAGATGAACATTTTCGAAAGACTTTCGGCGGCAATCGCAGGTAATTTATTCTCCAGACTCTTCAGTCTCTATGTTATTATTATTGTTTATTTTTTCACGGACGGCGTGGCCGCCCAACAAACAACAGCTGGCCCAGGCCAAAGTGGCGGGGCTGAACAGGGTGGTGGAATTGATGTGATTGGAAATATTCATCATGATGACGTACTGTTGGTCTGTTGCAGCTTTGTAAATGTCACTCAAGTGAATAGTGCATTTCGCGAGCTTTTATCCATAGGTAACCAGGAAAAGTTCAACCTAGTGCTTTTTGACAAAGATAAAAATGGTTTGCTAAATGACTTTTTGGTCTGCTAGTTATTCAGCTTGTTTTGTATAAAAGGAATGAAAAAAACCTGCTCTTCGTGCCTTGTTGAGTTATATAAGCATGCAGAACTTTTAGGAACACGAGAGAATTGTTAGAGAACCACGAGCCATAAGACGAATGCTTCTCGCACTTCTCGAGTGTTTTTAACAA
>BLFN01000227.1:218408-220908 GCA_014634225.1 Acropora yongei | reverse complement strand
TAAACAGTTGATAAAAGAAATAAAAAACAGTTTTTTTCTTTCAATGCTGTATACCTTCTCAATTTTAACTTTTGCACAGAGCTGCTGTAACACAGTCATGACATTTAGCATGAATCCATCTGAAGCAACTTGTCTATCATCAACCTAAATTGAAAAAATTTATTGCAACACTTGAACATGCATCATTACTACAAAGATCAGTCATAACTTCAATGCAAATTCACACAATCAAATTGCATGAGTGCACTATATTTAACAGTTATTCTTCGAGGACGCGCCGGATATGAGCTGATATATATAACCAACGAGGCCGTAGGCCTCGTTGGTTATTATCAGCTCACATCCGGCAAGTCCGAGAAGAATAACTGTTTTAGTAAATTCTCAATTGATTTCATCGGGTGAAACCTCCGCAAATCGTGACATTTTCTTTACCGGCGACGCCGTGAAAACTTTTTTTCCGACCAGCACAAGAAATTCGCCATCAGTTTTTCCTTATTTGGTCGAACGTAACGATAATGGCTCATATGATGGGCTTAGGGAACCAATCAGAAAGCTGGAAAATCATTATCATGAGCTAAAAATTTACTAATAAGGAATATTACATCTCTGCTTGTGGATATGAATTTTAATCTTCTCATGTTCAAGTTGATATCTCAGTTTTTCACCACGCTCACTCGTAAGATATTGACTTGAACACAAAGATAAAATTTGTATCCATACCTGGGCATGTAATATCTTCTATAAAGCACTCCAGTTCATGTAAAAGAAATAAAAAACCTAATTCCTCATGCATTGTTCAGTTATATAAAGTATGCAGGAATTTTTAAGAACACCAGAGAAGTGCTTAGAGAAGCACGATCCATAGACAAGTGCTTCATGCACTTCTCAGGATACAAAAGGAACAAATAAATTTATTTTGACGGTTCTTGGGTTTGAAAGGTGTGAAGTGTGGCATAAACATCCTATCACGGGGAATATTCCAGTATTTGTGTGTACAGAGTTTGTATTTCCACTGACCTGTAGTTGGGCTTTGCGATGATTTCTCTGAAGTGCTGTAGCGATAAAGGAAAGACAAGAATCCCGACTCTCTGAGGATACTAGCATACTGTGAATTATTTTAAAAATTTCTGTCTGCAAATAAAAAAAAAACAAACATCATTTTAATACTAGGCAATAACAACAGATTTGGTAGAACACATTAACCTGAAGTTTGACTGTTAAACTAAATAATACAGGATGGATTGCTTTCCATTTTGACTTCAAGCACGAACGTTTAACATCTGGTTATTTAAACTAATCAAAAGCAAATACAACTGTAAAAATGTTCTTTCTTTTTTTTTTTTTTTTGGAATCAAAGCAATCAAAATGAATTAACTTGCATTACCCACCCTAACTAAGTGGAGAGCATTTCTTAAGGTGACATTCACAAGCTTTACATTGTCTGAGGATTCTGAAAAATACTTGTCTGCAATCTGAGGCTGTTGAATAAAGCAATAAAAAAGTAATAATGATACCAATTATTTCACATTTTTCATTCAACTCCACTGTCCCAAACAATGCAAGTCAATGAGAATTTATTAACCACTGCATCAAACTGAGTGGAAGGTGGGTGCCCGGGATGTCCAGGGGCCTCAACTGTGATCAGCCAGCTCCTAGACAGTAAACCGCTCCCATAGCTGGCAATCCCCACAACCCAGCCTTGAGCCCCAACACAGGGACATCCGGGCACCCATCTGTGTGATAACAGTGGGAAAAAGGGTGTGTAAAGGGAGGGAAGCAGAAAAATAAGAAAAACCCTAAAGTCGACAACAACTGCTAAAAAAGGAAAGCCACACAACACTCTCCCAAAGTAACTCCAAATGGCCCTTACATTGAGACCGCATTGACCTATGTGAGCCTGTGCACATATGAATAAAACTGCAGACTGCTATGTTAAAAGCAAAGCACTCCATTGTGGACCTAAACACATGAAAAGACCTGCATCTCTTTGTTGTTAACTGGGTTAGTTTGCATTTAACCACATTTAACATTATACAAGTCAGACTGCTCCTAAAAATTGGAAGCAAAATAAACTAATAAACACAACCCATGAATTATGTCACGATTGTAATTTAAAAGCAATATTTTTTAGCTTTCAGGCTTTTTGCACTCATTCTTCAGATTTGCTCTTCTCAAATAATAATAATTATCTTTTTATCATTCCATCTCGTTAACATAGTCACTTAATTGCATTTTAGATTAATAAATGAATGCACTAGAAATTAGGATGCATTTGGTATCAAGAACTACAACAATATTATAATAATGAAACTTTTGAGCATTAATTATTATTACTCAGAAACTTACACAATCTTCAGAAAAGACTGAAAGACTAAGGAAAGGTCCAAGAAGTGATAACTTCTCTATCTCCCTCCCTTCTGCTCTTGATAATGGAGAAGGTATCCACATCGGCAAAGTAACCATCTTCAAATGAGTAAAATTTGTTAATGCAGAATAATGA
>BLFN01000227.1:203519-206019 GCA_014634225.1 Acropora yongei | reverse complement strand
GGCCTAACTGAGGAGGTTCCAAGGCGAATTTCACACAATTTAGAAAGTGCCTGAGAAAAAGGAAAAAAAAAGCATCACCACCCTGATACACTATTCAATTTATAATTGCTAATCCTGCAAGGTCAATGCAGAATAAACACACTCATAGTAAATGACAGATGATGATGTTTGTCTCCAGCAACTAATATAGAAGTTGCATCCTTTAGTTTTGAAGCTTATCTTCTGGGTCTCTGGTTAACTGGCTCATGGGTGGCTACCCAACAGTCAAGTTGTCCATTGCCTTACAGGAAGTTTTCCCAATGGTGGTAGCACCCCATGTTTAGGAACAGCATAGGAGCAGGAATCATGTCCTCTCTCAGTCCGACAATGATGCTGTTGTCTTCTTACAGAACTCAAGGACTTTGAAGGTTCGTTTCTAAGGACCTCAGAGCAGTAACATATGTCTTGCCTATGGACTACTTGTCTTATTCTTGGGGTGTTTGGGATTTTCTTAAGGGAGCTTGGAAGTCACCTGGCTCTTTCCAGTTTGCATATCTCTCCTCTCTCCCAAGCAGAGTTACTAGAGAGTTGCACATTGAGATGGTGGTTCCCGCTCATGGCGCTGCCAATTAGATGCCTATCTGTCTGAATTTTCTCAGCCCCCCTACCAACCTTGAAGGTAACATTTCCGAAGCTCATCTACATATCTTACTTTGTAACAGACAACTTTATAGAACTAATCATAATCCAAATATTCAAGATAAAAGACAAAAGGAACAATTTAGAAATTGTTTTGTGTGGAAATCATCTTGCAATCTCTCACCTGCAAAGGAGCTTTGTATCTGTCACTGGCAAGGTTGTGCCTCTGCATTTCTCGGTTTAAACCCAACAATACTGGCACAAAAACCTGAGTGAAAATTCAGGAAAAGGAAGAGTAATTATTACAAAACTTTTAATGGGGTATAACAAGTAAATGACTTAAAAGTGCATAAGTTGTTAATGCTTATACTGAAGGTCATGTTAATTAATTTAAAATCTTTCAGCAACAAAGCACAAAAACTTAAGAATTTCTAAATTGCTTGACAAATTAACTTTAGTTCACAAACTTGAGACAAGATCCAAAATTATCATGTCACATCTTCACAAATAAATTTTTTCACCCCCATACAATATTGAAAGCTAAAATGGTTGGAGGATTGTCAGTTGAATTCAACATTGAAGGAAAGAAGAAAAAAATTGATGAGGCTGAACACAGATGACACAATACAACATAGGGTATTCTCAAACAGATACCTCCTTAAACAGATCTGAATCTTTCGCTGTTTGATTAACAAGATCAACCAGGAATAGCCAAGGAACATCACAATCATCACTTATAAGAAGTGACACCAATGGCGATTTGTCCAAGACAGACCTATCATTCAAAGTACAGTACGATATATGATAGTGAGATCCATTTCTCTTTTGGGTACAAACAGACTGTACATACCATGTACAGGGCATCATATAGAGTATGAAAGAAAAATGGAAAATACTGTGGAAAATTTGGCCAAATTGTGGAGAAAATCATGCCCAAGAAAGCTAAATAGCGTGCTAATTTTGAGGGATTTAATTTTCTTCTTTTTCCCAGTATTTCTTTAACATTGAGGTAAAATCCAATGCTTCTTGAATGCCCCACTTTTGCTTTCTTGTTTAATTGGATTAAACAAGAAAAACTTTCTCAATGAAAGCCATGTTATTTTTCTACTAAAAAGTACGGATCCAGCAACGCATTGTAAAATATTTGCAAAGATTGAATAAATCAAGTTATTTTTATTTTTATGTTTTTTGAGCAATGCCATAGCCTAGCATTGCCCAGGGGTTTCAATAAAGTTTGAAGAGGGCAGCCAGTTTGAGAAGAGTAGGCGACGGTATTGACAAGGGGCTGCAAGGCCCCTTTTGCTAGGGGGCATGCCCCCCCACAATGAAAAAAATTAATGTGAAATCTGGAAGCTCTTAAACACTATTTCCAGCGTTTTGGGCATCAAATAGTGTATAAATATAAGTACGACTTCTTAGCACCAACAATGTTTTTTTTTTATTTTTTACAATCATACTGATATGACTTTTGTGTGATAAGTTGAAAACAACCTTTTGGATACATTTCCTGGAATTTAAAGGCTACAGTCAATGAAAACAATGAAGTTGAACAAAATCGTCCTAAATAGCATCAAAATGACAAGATACTATTGATATGTAGAAATGTGCAACTATATCAAAAAATAGATGAGACGCGTTGCAACTGACTCAGATTACGAGGTGCCCAACTTGACGAGTCCAGCTGTAACAGCGATACCAAATCATGCCGAATGCGCAATGAGGCGTGACCTTAATCTTGAAAATGAGCTAAAAAGTACATCCAAGTCCATCAAAATAAATTTTAATTTTGTTTGAAAGGATCGTTCTTTAATAATTATTACTTCAATTTAGGCAGAAAGTAACCAATGTCTCTGATGGAAGTAGCCGACCCTCTCTGTCAGCC
>BLFN01000227.1:188777-191277 GCA_014634225.1 Acropora yongei | reverse complement strand
AACATGGAAAAGTGTGACATTATCTTAGCTGTGTTTTTATTGAGATGTATAGAAGCCATTGATTTGCGAAAAACTTTTTGCTGAACAAGGGATTTGATAATTAAAGGGTATCAAATAATGGCTGGTCAACGGACATTGTCTCCTCAGGATTGGGTATGTACTGGACAAATCCTTGGTTGTCTAGCCATTTACTCATTCAAAGAAATTTTAACTTTTAACTTGTTGATAATAATGGGGGACAACATTCATGTTTCAGAAGCAAAAAGACTAGACAATTCAGTGCTTGTAAAGTTCCTGTTGCAAATTTCCACTATGTCATCAAGTACTAGTCCTGCTGCAAATCATTGCCTTCCATTATTTTCCTTACTTTAAGTGTTCCTAATTAGTAGGAGGTTTTACTTTCTGCTAGATACCATTGACTCTCAAATAAAGGGATCAGTTGATCAGATAATATAATAACACCCTCACAAAAGATAGTTTATCTCACCACACTGAGAATGCAGAGATGTATCCAGGTTTTCAAATTATGGGATCCTCTGGACCCCTTCTTGAAAAATTGGGGGTCCATTGCAAAGGTTTGGGGGTCCAGCTAATTTATAGACAACAAGACAAATTAACATTCGATAGGACCCTGACCCTTTGCAGGTTGAGAAACATGCAAATTACTTATTAACTACAGATGCTTTTTAATTTTTTTTTCTTTTAACTCTTCTTAAATTTCTGTAGACACGTTCTTTTTAACTGAAATAACACTAAATCCAAAAAACTTGCATAATTTGCCACACAGCCAAGTTAGGAGCAACAGAGACCGCGACACTTGCGGGCCTGAAATTAATTAGCAGGCTCGCACGAAAACAAAATTTTTCATATTTCACCGTTGGGTTCTCTGTTATTTCGCTCACGATTAACATGCCAATGCTTGAATTCACTTGGAAAGCATACAACAAACTCAACTTCGACGGAAGTGTTGAATTATCATGGCCAGATTGAAAGTTTCTCCGATTGTCTCACCTAAAAGGCAACACCGAAAACGTCACACAAAACTAAAATTTCATATACTTTGGCATTGGGTTCTCTGTCATTTCGCTCATGAGAAACTAACTAAAGCTTGAAATTCACTTGGAAAGCATGCAACAAACTCAGAATCGACTGAAATGGTAAATTATTGTTTGCAGATCGGCAGTGTTGCCGATTGTCTCACCAAAAAAACAACGCGGCGAACGTCACACAAGTGATGAGAAATCACAATGGGTTTTCAGCTTTAGTCTGAAAATTTACAGTGAAATAGACAGTGAAGAGTCAATCAGTTGATAAAAATTGTTTTCACAGAACACAAATTTGCATATCATGTGACGTTTTTTCCCTGGAGTTTGTAATTTGCGTAAACATTCAATTTTTTTTCACGAGTTTAACTTTAAAATAAAAGACTCTGAGTATTTCTGAAAAAGGAAAAAGCAAGACATTTTATGTGTTATTACTAACCTCTGAATTGCAAGGTTCACTCAGCAATTTGTCATCATCCTGTCTGTTTTAGATGAAAAAAAAACATCTACACACATAAAAATATTCTCATATGTAATGTATTGAATGTCCTTTGATGTTGATATTTTTGATAATAATTTATTACTATAAGTGAATTTGCCAGATATACATTTAAACAAAAAGTTGCAATTGCATATTGCATAACTGTCCTATTTATGTGAGACTGCTTATGCAATAGAGAATTATGGTAAAACTATAAACTTGAAATATTTACTATCAAACTGACAGGGATTTGGTAAATTGGTTTTTGGTTAAGAATGGTTTACTGTGCAACCTGAGTTCAGTATTGCAAGGGTTACATCTGTGGCAGTTTGACGTGCCAAAAACAGGATGTACCCAAGCAGAAACATGTCTGACCAGACAGCATGACTGGTGCCTGCCCAGCCATTATTTGAAGCCCTGAATTAGAAGTAAAGAGTCAATGATACAATGATACACCTCAGTCGTGACTTATTGCAATTCATTTACATGATGGAAAGTTCTGTCAGACAATGTTGTAAGAAACTTTGCAGAGAAATGTAGATTCCATATGAATTGGAATGTAGTTTTTTGAGTAAAGCAAAAAACTGTTGCTTGAATGAACTACCAAAGGGCCATTATTGAATTCATAAACTCCCAAAATAGATGGTCTTATAAATAAGCTGCACCCCTGATTTTAGGCCCAAAATCTTACCAAAAAGTTTGCAGCTTATACATGAGTGTTTACGGTAATCTTCTTGAAATATCAATCTTGAAAACCAGAGTAACAAAATGAAATGTGCTGATGAAGGGCGAGGCCTGTAAACCTTAACCCTGTAAACTTTGACCCTTAAGTACTGTATTTTGAATTAGCTTTCACTGAAAATTAATGATTTACTTTAGCTCTATTTTCATAGCATTTCAGATTTTCATTATGACTTATCTTTGCTAATCTTGGCCTTCTGTTACCCAAATATGTGCTTTCATTGCTCAGACATAC
>BLFN01000227.1:137720-140220 GCA_014634225.1 Acropora yongei | reverse complement strand
AGAGGACCATACATTAAGTAGCTTCTTTATCTTGTCTAAATTTTCTCTAAAATTCTTTTCAGGCAGCAACTTTTGATCAAAAGAGTAGAAGACCCCAAGAGCCTTAATTGGCTCGCTTGGCCATTTAATACCAAACGGTTTTGCTTTATTTTTTCTGGAGGACCCAATCCACATTCCTTCAGTTTTGAAAAAATTTTGAAATGCCTTTTGAAAATCTATAATGATCACTAATTAAGCCAGGAACATTCTCCGCGTCATTAAATTCCATTTTATCAAAAATAGATCTTATTGTTTCACTAATGTAACGGTTTTTAACGTATCCAGTTTAATTATAGTGAATAATAATAGGTATAACATTTTTTTTATTCTGGAAGCTATGACTTTGGACATAATTTTTGCGTCCACGTTAACCAAAGAAATAGGTCGCCAATTTTCAAAGAAAGTACGATCTTTTCCTTTCTTTTCAATAAGAGTAATCACAGCGCGCTTTTAAGAGCAGGACACTTCGCCTTTCTCAAACACTCGTTTACACATTTAACAAAGGGTTCTCTAATTAAAGGCCAAAGCTTTTTATAAAATTCAATGGGGATTCCGTCATTCCGAGGGGCTTTGTTGTTAGAGAACGTTTTAAGGACGCATTCTTCCAAAAGAATTTTCCCTTTCCAAGTTTGCTTCTGCTCTTCTGTTAATTTAGGAATATTTAAATCATTTAAAAATGACTTGGCAGCATTATTATTTACAACCCTGTTGTTACCTGATGAGTACAAATCTTGATAGAACCGCTTTTGTTCAGACAGTATAATAACAGGATCTGTTGTTATTGATTCATTAATATTCAGTTTTCGCATGTGTTTTTTTAGATAATTTCTCTTCTCTAAATTAAGAAAGTAGCACGAATAATTATTCCTTTAGTTTTATGTTCATAGAATAGCTCTAACTTTTCTTTAGCTGCAGTCAATTGATTTACATTGCCTTGCATTCGCATGAGTTTGATTCATACTTTGGATTTGCGACTGTATACTCATTTTGTAGAACCATCTCGAGTTTTCTTCTTTCTTTTGCGCGTCGTTTTCAATATTGGATAGGTGTACGCGTATGTTATATTTGCTGCAATCCCAAATATAGTCCCATTATCGGACAATTCTCTTTCCCCATCGGCGATCCAACTTGGGATTTTTAAAGTAATATCTTTTTTATAATCTTCGTCATGCAAAATGAGCAATTCATTTTCCAAAGGCCGGGACCTTTCATCTGGTTGTCTCTAGTTCCAAATTCTACAAAGATTGCAGCGTGGTCTGTTTTTGTAGCAGGGATTATGCTAGTTGATATTACCAAATCTTGCAAATTGATAGATATTAACCAGTAATCAAGGCGGCAAAAAATGTTGGGAGAGTTTTGACTCCATGTAAAGCTCCTGGAAACAGGTGCCATATATCAACTAAATCTAGATCTTCCCGAAAACAGCCAATGCTTGCAACAACTGATTTACGCGGTAATAATGATCTCCCTTTCTTGTCAACAATCGGATTGGTCGGACAGTTAAAGTCGCCACCTACAATAAGGTTTTCTTCTGTATCTAAATTTTTTGCTTGTAAAGTTGTGTTAATGAATCAAGAAATTTGACGCTGTCCTTGTCTTTGTTCGGAGCATGCACGTTGATTAAGACATACAAGTTGTCATTGAACTCTACTTTAAGAATAATGAAACGTCCCTGAGGGTCCATGATTTTTGAGTGAAAAATAACATCTACGCCTTTTTTTCATAAAGACTGCAACCCAACGTGAATTCGAGCTTCCGTGAGACATGATAATTTCCGTACCCCATTCACTTCTCTATTTCTTTGAGATATGTCCAGAAATGCACACAACAACAAAAATGGCAAAAATGGCAAAATTTCGCCAACAACAACTTGGAGGCCAATGCAAAAGAGCAGAATAGAGGGCCCCTTGTAAAGCCGGCGAATTTGGCAAATTTGGCGAATCTGGCAAAAATGGCAAATTGGTCAACATCGCCGACAACTTGGAGGCCAAGGGAAATAAGCAGAGAAGAGGGCCCCCTTGTAAAGCCGGCGAATTTGGCGAATTTGGCATAATTGGCGAATCTGGCAAAAATGGCAAATTGGTAAAAATCGCCGACAACTTGGAGGCCAATGCAAATGAGAAGACAAGAGGGCCCCCTTGTAAAGCCGGCGAATTTGACAAATTTGGCGAATCTGGCAAAAATGGCAAATTGGTCAAAATCGCCGACAATTTGGAGGCCAATGCAAATGAGCAAACTAGAGGGCCCCCTTGTAAAGATGGCGAATTTAACGAATTTGGCGAATCTGGCAAAAATAACAAATTGGTCAAAATCGCCAACAACTTGGAAGCCAATGCCAATGAGAAGACAAGAGGGCCCCCTTGGAAAACCGGCGAATTTGGCGAATCTGGCAAAAATGGCAAAACTGGCAAATTGGTCAAAATCGCCGACAACTTGGAGGCAATGCAAATGAGAAGACAAG
>BLFN01000225.1:2827652-2830152 GCA_014634225.1 Acropora yongei | reverse complement strand
ATTTTTCAACTGACTGTCGAAAGTAATGACGCTAGGCTTAGTGATTGGCTTTCAAAATCTCGTGCCAGTTTTTCAACCTATGAGGAGTGAAACCAAAACCAATCACAGCTTGAACGCACGATTTTTCCCGCGCTTTGAGCAAGTTACAGGTAATTGCGAGGAATTCTGATTGGTACATCGTGCTGTTTGCTCCTGATGTGATTGGTAGGACTGACTACTTAAGGTATTGGTGTTTCGACCATATTTTGAAAACTGTCTTAGCTGGGAATCAATTTTTCTGATCCAGGGACAAGGAAACCAAAGCACTTTAAAAATTAACTCCCTCGAGTCAGTCTGAAAGCTGAAAATGTGTTCCATTCTGCTCGTAAAAAAGCCGAACCCTTCTACTTGTACATGTGGAATCATCATATAATTTCCTTCTGAATTCTTGTCATTATAAGACATTTGATGTTCTGCATTTATCTGAAACGTCACCCATCGACTTCAATGAGATAGCAGACCAAGAATCAAGTTATTGCGTCCAAGATCAAACAACGTTTAGCATTGGCAATACGAACAAATGACAAAAATTTTTTTACTGTTCAGAACTAATGGAACGACTTTGATTGCTCCCATACATAATATGATGTAATGATGGTTGCTTGGTAACGGTGAAGGAGCAATGATGATGGTTGCCTGGCAACGGGCCAAGGAACAACTGAAAAGATTCCGGGGGTACTAGTGGGAATTGAATCTACGAGCTCCCAAACGTCGGTCGAATACTCAAAGCATTTATAGTGCAGAAGGTTTTAGTTAAGGGACTGGCTCACTGGGAGTTCCTGTAGCTCAATGGTTGGAATATGTGACGGAGGTCGTGGGTGCGACTGCTACCTGAAATCTTTTCATCAGTTCCTTCATTATATGTTGTTTCAATATTGTCTCATACAGTGGAAATGTTACAGAAAGGCATCCTTTATGTGGAATAAAGGATTTTAAAAAAAAAATTACCAGCTTTTATGATCATTTTTTATTATTCGCAAAAAAGCCATAATAGAGGAAGAAAAGGACAATTTAATATAAATTTAAACTGCTCTCCGTTTTTGTTAAATCTGGATACTTACAGCTCTTCTAAACCTGGTTTTTAATTTGTATTTTTTCAACGTTAATGTATTTACAGTCCTTCTAAATATGGCCTTCATGTGGGTGAAGTCTCGCTCGACTACATTTTTCAAGTTTTTGCATACTGAAACGTATTTCAGCCCTCGATATAGTATATATATATATATATATATATATATAGTGCAAGAAGTTTTTTAATACACAAAACGAACAACTTTTCCAGTAATCTTCGTGGTTGTCTGGTTGGCATAGTTGATAGTGTTCCAGACATGAGATTGAGAGATTGCTGGTTCAAATCCAGGCTGAGATAACATGGAAAGTTATCAGAATTGTCTACTGGGCATGCGCTTCAACTTGTGGTATCGTCAAAGGTGACAGACATGGTAGCAGTTGAAAGGCTGAGTGAAGAAACTAACATGAAAGACGACATGGTGGACACAGGAAGGATTGGCACATGAAGGGTAAATATGAGAGAAATGGAAGGTCAAAATGGAGAAAAACATCAAGGGCAACAATGGAACACAAGCGTGGTGAATAAAAATGGAAGGCGAACATGAAGGACAAACAGAAGACAAATATGGCAGAAAGACATGAAGAACAAAGTGATGACAAAAATGGCGGGCCAAACAGAAAAGACAAAAAAGATGAGAGACAAATAAGAAAAAGGTGGAGGAAACATGGGGAAGAAATTGAATGAACAATTTTTTTTTTTTGGCCAAAAGAAAAAAGAAAATTCACCCAATCAAATTGCCGTATTTAAGTCACGTGATCATCAAGGCGATCGAAAAACAAAAATATGGATGATCGGGCAAATTACGAAATTGTACGATTCTGATTGGTCAATTTTGATCACGTGATCTAAATACGGCAATCTCATTGGTTGAAATTTGTGCATGCATAATTTTAGTGAATCGTTCGCTTATCGGTTGCAAACAAAGGAAACTCGGCTTTTTGAAAAAAATACAAAAAATTCCACCAATCAAATTGCCGTATTTGGGTCACGTGAATCTCAAGACGATCAGAAAACTGTAATTTCGATAATTGGGCAAATTACGAAATTGGAGGACCCTCATTGGTCAGTTTTAATCACGTGATCTAAATACGGCAATCTCATTGGCTGAAATTTGTGAATGCATAAAGAAATTCGTTTTGGAAAACGAAAATTTTTGACCAATCAAATGGCCGCATTTAGGTCACGTGATTCTCAAGGCGATCTGAAAACGGAAATTTGGATAATCAATTTTGATCACGTGGCCTAAATGCGGCAATCTCATTGGTTGGATTTTATGGATGCATATTTTTAGTGAAGCGATTGCTTATCGCTTGAAAACAAGCTTAGGTCACGTGACATAGATGCGGCGATTTCATTGGTTGAATTTTCTGCGGACCGAATGTTAATTTA
>BLFN01000225.1:2810152-2812652 GCA_014634225.1 Acropora yongei | reverse complement strand
TCCTTCGGAGCAGGAGCTACGACCATATGCAACATTTTGTCTGTCCCCTCCCCTGTAACCTCCCCGGCTTGTTTAAACCTACCAGGAGCATAAGCCCCCTCCGACAGCTCACAGGCCTTGATGCACAGAAGCTTCCTCACCACGTCAAGGTAGCAGCACGCGGGGAAGTGGATAGATCAGAAGTTCTGTTTAGCCTCCCAGGGACAGCATGGTCGGTGCAGAGGTTTTCGAAGCATGTTTATCTTAGAATATAAATTGCTTTGTGGACAACGCATACGCAATGCATACGTACCACGAGAACTTTGTTTTCAAAAGAGCTATAAATTTCAGTTTACAAGAAGCATAAATGCGGTGAAATCCTCGAGCGGTTATTTTCTTTACAGTCATTTGAAGAGGCTGGATGGCTCCTTCGTTGTCGTGAACGAATTTATGTAATGGAATATAACTGAATCCATCCCACAAATGAGGGACAACTGAAGTCCCTAAGTATAGTGTGATTATTACGTAGTAATACTTGTAACCTGTATAGGTAGAGGAGGTTATTAGCCAAGAATTCCTGCACTAGCAAAACATGTCTTTTGCGATTGCTGAAATTTTTTTGTTTAACTATTGTCTAAGTGCCTTCTCTATTAATGTCTATGCGAACAACGTCATCAACCCAGTGCGACCTTTCTAAATGCCTCATGGGAAAAAAGCCGTTTTTGCATAGAACAACCAAAATGCAGTTTTAGAGTGCTTTTTATTTTGCTTTCTTAGGCACTTTGAAGTTCAGCCCTAAAGTTGCGTATTACGTAGGTGTTTTTTCGAGCCATTTTTTACATGGAATAGCTATAATGTGGTTCTAGAGTAGTTTTTGTTGCTGTGAAGTCTCTTTTTACAAGCTAAGGTTACTTCAAACCGCAAATATCCTTCCCAAAAATTGGAAAAAATTGAAGAGAAGAGTGTTCACAAATCTCCACCAACTTCATTTGAATAGAGAGTTGTTGAAAAAAGTTTCTAATTCGATAGAGCCAAGATTTTTTGTCATATCTTCTCTGAGGATGTGAGCCATGAAATGTAACCTTCCAATCAACAAGCGACTGTTATTATACCGAAAAAGACGCCAATGAGAGTTCATCTGGGATTCTTTTACAGGAATGCCACAGGCAAACCAAGTCTTAAATTAAGACTAACAATGGCATACAGACCGTCAGACAGGGTTTTTCGTGGGAGGGTGCGATCTAACGAGGAGTCGCACCAAACGAGCGCCGGAGGCGCGAGCCTCTTCAAGACAAGTTGAAAATTGTTTTGTCAGCAAGCTACACGTGGGAAACAAATTGAACCAGTCAGGTGAAAGGAAAAAAACGGAATGAATTATAAAAGTATACAGCCAACTTACCGTAACATCCCTTCTAAAGTAACAAACTTAACAACCTCACTCACGCCTTTTCCTATTCATGTGTCGTTTGAATCTTGGGCGATCTACTGAAAATTTAACCAATACTGAGCTTATACCAACGACCTTAACACAGCTCTGTCATTATTCTCACCCACAGAGAAGCCTGACCTTAAAGATTATTGAAGCAAGGAGAGAGGATCAACATTTCGTCCCGCTCAGTCTCTGGTCATCGAGATGGCTGGCAGAAGTTGGAGACGAGAATGGATTCACAAACTTTCCGTCCCAGGCCTCTTTTGCAAACTGTTTCCACAAATGTTATATCAGCGCATTCTTTTTCAGGTTCCCTTTACATACAATACAAAGTATCCCTTTTTTTCTGTGGTTACTAAGGCTGGTCAAGATTATCTCTAAAACCAACTAAAGCCAAATGCTTTTGCCTTGATTACTGTCCATTAATTTGTTTGTTTCTTTGACATTCCTCTCTAATTCCGTCTCTCAACCCTTAAGTGTTCACAAACTCTGTGGAACGTTAAAGATCCCACGCACTGTTCGTAAAAGAGCAGGGAGAGAGCCCCGATGCTAGAGTCCGGCCTTTCATGGGTTGGCACATCTCATAGGGATAACTTCACTGCACCTTTTCGCCTTGGACAGAGTTGTCTAAGAACTATAAAACATTGAAACTATGAAACGAATTGGCCAGTTAAAGTAATTATCAATTGACCGCACTAAGCACTGATTTTTAAGATCTACTAGCCATTAGAAGAGGTTTTTACTATAATAAATTAACAAAGGTTTATTATTATTATTATTATTATTATTATTATTATTATTATTATTACTATTATTTCAATTAAAAAAAAAAAGCCTGACGTGGGTTACCCCTTAGGGTGGCGTGGTCCGCGTTGATGTTTGAACTACTTACCTCTGCAGATCTGGTCCACTCGAAATCATTCTTTCAACTCAGCAGGAATTGCTTTAACTTTACAATGTGATTTTTCCACAAGAGTGTGCTAGATTTTCTTTGATTCTTTAAAGGGGTAACGAACGCGTTTATTCGCAGGTTACAATCATTTTGCCAAACTAGAACTCCCCATTTAAATAGCCCAAAATCCCTCTGTGTGT
>BLFN01000225.1:2770152-2775152 GCA_014634225.1 Acropora yongei | reverse complement strand
CAATGAAGTTATTGCTAAGATTTGTTGCCAATTAAAACAATGGCTTCCCGTTTTGTTGAAGCTGACAAAGGGTTTCTTGAGGAACTAAGAAACACAAGCGAGAAAAAAAACACAAAAAGAAGTAGGGACTACTGGACTAACATTTTCCAACAATGGACCGAGACGAGAGGAAAAACTGAGCAACTTGAAAGCTACGAAGTACCAGAGCTTAACGAAGTGCTAGCCCAATTTTTTGCTGAGCTGAGGACGGAAAAGAGAAAGGTTGCCTCGATAATTTTGCCCTTTATGTGACAAACAACTAACCACAAGTGCCCTCAGGCAATTATAAAGAATTAATTTCACTTGTATTTTCAAGGTTTTCCAAATTGCCCTCGTCGCTTCACGACTCGGGCAATTTTGTGAAAACTTTGAAAATACGCGTGAAATTTATCCTTTATTGCCCTCAGGCCCATGCGATTACATATACAAACAAGACCAATTTAGACCATCTCATGCTGCTTTATATTTAATTTTATGTGTGAATTTCAAAACTATGAGGTTAAGACCATGTCTGTCGTAGGTGGCACTGTAGCTGAAAAAACACGCGAATCCCAGTTACACAACAACAAAACATATCAAACACACTTTTCTCTGATTATTGCTTGTTTTATATAATACTCTTTTCTTTTTTATTCTTCTCTATTTTGTGTGTTACATATTTGATGCGACCTTTTTATTTTGCGTTGAGCCTTCTGGGCGTACTTAATTAGCCAGTTTAAACAATGATTGAATTTCTTTGAAATTTAAATGTTTGTAACATAGGAATGCAACACCTCATCATGTCTAGGAAAAGTTGGTACAGTGTAAACAAACTTGTTCATACCTCAATGTTCTGTACATGAAGTGCATTGTCAATATCTCCTGTAATGAGCTTCCTTCGCTTTGAGTGCTGCATAAATTTACCAGATTCCTTAAAGAGTTACAAGAACAATAATAATATTGGTCTTGGAAATGACTCAAACTCAGAAGAAAGATTTTTGTATTGATGCAATAGTTATGGCAAATTAGAATTATATTAGGTAGTATATATATTGTATAATTTTTAACTCATTGATGCGCGCATGTGCAATGAATGAGTTATACAGTACCGCTCAGATGTAAGTTACCACCGTCGCGCGCAACAGGAATCGCGTCGCGCGCTACAGGAATCGCGTAGCGCGCTACAGGAATCGCGTAGCGCACGATGAAGAAGAAACTGCAAGTTCACTATGTTGGGCTCTTGCGCGATCTTAATTGGCCTTTTGTTATTATCTTTGAAAAGGGAACACAACTTATAGAGTACCCACTACGTAGCGAGCCGATTTCAGTATTTTCAGTATTTAGACTTCCATCTTACCACGCTTCGAAGCGGCAAAAATTGGCACTCATACACTAAACGTTTCTATCAAGAAATCGTGTCTTAGATTTAGCAATTAATTGTGAGTTCTGAAAAATGGTCACAAGTCCCAAAACGTAGTAGTGGGGGCCTCCATCCAGGCATCTGCGTAGACTTTTAATCTGCATAGACTTTTCAATGTCGACCGAAATTAAATTTTCATTAAATTATGCAATGACCTTAACCGGAAGAATCAAAAAGGAAAAAAACGAAAAGTCTCAAAATTGATGAGCTGTATGAATTTTCGATTGATTCAAGCCGTGATTAAATGTTTTGAACAATCACCAGTTGAGAGAATAGAGGAAAATTCATATGATGTGTTCTGCTGTTTATTAACACGATAATGTAAATAAGTACGGAAGATATGGCCAAGGCGAAATGAGGAACAAAAAGTTGGTAAATAGAAGAAACGACATTATGCAAGGACGGCAGTTCTTAATATCGCTGTTAAAAAGGGAGGGGAAAAAAAGAAAAAAAGTATCAATGGGGTATTTTTATTTGGTCACTCATCTAAGTACTAACCCCATGGAACAGGGCTTAACTTTGTTGAGTGGAAAAAACATTTTTGACTTGGAAAATAATATTTTTCAAGGAAAATGATATTTTCCAAGTTCAGTGGTTCATAGCCATTTTGATCAAAATCCGTATTTGAGCCAGTTCACTCCTAGTTTTGTTGTATTTTGTTTCATACCTAATCCACAGTCCGCGATTTATACTCAGTCTACATTTTACACCCAGTCTTCAGTTGGCGTTTTATACCTGGTCCACGTTTTATACCCGGTCCGTAGTCCTTGTTTTATACTGATCGCATCAGTAATATTTATATCCGGGGAATTTGCTGGATGTAAGATACGAGACATGCACAGTCGTATTATCAGTATTCCCTTCAAGCTCTCACGCTAGCACCCACTTCACATTGAAACTCCTAGTTACGACATCAAATGTCCCTGAATTGCTAACCTTGCTCTTAACCTAAACCATTGCCTCTTAATGTGCCATCAAAATAACTTTATAAACAACTTTACTGCTCAAACTTTTTCGTAATTTCATTCCTAAAGCATGAATGAGTTGGCTCATAGAACCCTGTAGAGAGGGGGAAACCAGAGAACTCTGAGAAAAACCTGTTTGCCCAAGGAGGGAACCAAAAACAAGCTCTACCTACATGTGACGCCAGGAGGGGGAATCGAATGCGGGCCACAATGGTGGATGGCAAGCACCATTACCACAGTGCCATCCCTGCTCCGAAAATGTACAGAAGATCAAAATTTCAAAGGAATTATTCCCTATCAAATCACCATTGTGGCCTGCATTAGAAAACCAAAAAATTAATATTCAATTTTAGAAGCTAAAGAGCTCTTAGAATGAGTAGATGTGCACGCTCGGAGCAACTATAGAACTAAGGGCCACTCGGGTCCTGCAAATGCAAATTAGTCGGAAGCTTCTGAAGAACGAAGCAGATATTCAATAAATTCAATAAAATGGAAATGAATGGCCCTGTATTCTATAATTTAGCTCTAGATAGAAATATTTCGACCAGATCACCTGTTAGCTTAACCGTTGCAATGATTCAGTAAATTACCTGAGCAAGTTGCTTCAATCTGTATGTTCCATCGTCAACAAGCAGATTGATGACTTCGTCATTCAAGTTGGAGATTCCCATGGACTCTGAAATAAGCTTGATAGTTTCAGCTGTTAATTGGCCCTCTACCTCGACCTTTTCATCATCATCTTCCATTGTAAATACAATTTGATGCGCCTTTCACTTCAAAACTGTTTGATCTTTGCTCTTGGTATCGACCGCCATTTGCAACTTGAGTCAAAGGTCCTAACGATCAGCGGCCGCATTTCTCAAGAGCTTATTCTGTTATGTATGTGACATGATGAATAATGATTCACCAGAAGGCGCGATCCATTCAATTCTGAAACACGCCATGAAAAAAACCATGAAGATCGTATATCTCAGAGAGCTGACTTTCAAGAACCTTTTTCCACGACAGGAATTGAGGGAGAGAGAGACATGTCGCTCCCTCTTGGACACACCACGCGAAGAACCGAATCTCGTGTCGCATGTCCCTCTAATTTCGCGCGTGTATATTACACGCTCTTTCAACGCTTGCTCAAATTAGAGACTCCTCACTGCCTATTATTAACTTAACAGCTACCAGAGATCGTAATTTTTGAAGAGAGACAAAGGACTTAACAAGCATTTACTACTATCACCATGTTTATCAAAGAAGTGATAGTATTAAAATTGAATTATTCTTTTGTTTATCTATTTATTTCATGGCCGCAAATGCAGGTCGATAAGTTGCTTATCGCGGCATCGATTATTTGCGTGTAAGTATACTTTTTTTTTTCAGCTCAGGGATCTCGTAGATTTACGTGGTATTGGGGTGGTGGGTCAGAAACATCACGGATAACGGGTAAGAAAAGAAACATCGGAGCCGATAGTAACCTTGGATTTCCCATGTAATTAATACCAATAATTGCGTTCGACAGAACGCATACTATTTACGTAGTTTTTCAGTCCCGCTAGTTCTACGATCTTCCGCAGATACTGGTCGCGGATGCTTGGTCATTTCAGGCCTTAGCCGCCATCTTGGACTAACTAACACACTTGGCCTCGATCTCGTGCTGCTATCGATGATGAATTTAGACTCTCTGAAGCTACTTTGTTCAGGATATCAAAAGTACGACGTTATGACCATGTCTGTAGTAGGTGTTCAGTCAAAAAACACGCAAATCCTAGTTATAAAGCAATAAAACACATCAAAGGCACTTTAATCTGATTATTACTAGTAATAACAACAATAGTAATAAAAATAATAATCATCATAATAAAGGCGAATAGGGTCGACGCTACCATCGTGAACAAGGAGAATAAGAAAGTATCGGTGATAGAGATGAGCTGACCTTGGGTTGAAAACAGGGAGGAGAAATATGCCGAGAAGAAAACAAAGTATGGGCTACATATTACGCTGGGAGCTCGAGCAGAGATATCCTGAATATCGAGTGACACAGTTTAATATTATTGTGGATGTACTCGCAGGGTACTCAAGAGATGTCAGGAAAGCTCTTAAAGAACTAGTGGGAGATAAAAGCGATACAATAGCTCTGCAGATACAGAAGTCAGTCATCACAAGCTCACTCAATATTGCGAGGCGCTTGAAGCTTTTGAAATAATGGACATTAGGTGTTTTATTATTTTTAAGTGTTTCCTCTGTGATTAACAGAAGTTTTAGTATTTAGTTTGAGAATTTTATGGACAGCAAATAGTTTCAGCACTTAATTACTAGGATATTTCTTATTAGTAACTAGGATTTTAATTGAAAGGACTTTGGTCGTTGCATTGATTGGCTACGGCTGGCCCCCCAATCATTGTATAGGATATCTGGGCATCCAGAAGTTTTTACTGCCATAAAAATAATAATAGCTTTATTAATGTTTCTTTCGTTCAACTTTTCAAGAAAATAATTGGAGACATGTATCTAAGAAAAATAAACTACAAACTAATCGTAAGAATTTAAAATCCTTTTCAGTTTAAGATAAACTACAAACTAATAAGAATTTAAAATCCTTTTCAGTT
>BLFN01000225.1:2632860-2635360 GCA_014634225.1 Acropora yongei | reverse complement strand
GAGACCAGGCTAAAGGAGGTGCATTCTTTCGTCACAGGGCAGGACGAATTGGAGCATCAATGAGCGCTGCTGTGTTTCACAGCAATCCGGATCTCCCTTCCCAATCATTGATTAAGCAAATCTGCTACCCATCACTGTTTCAGGTGACTACAAAGGCAGTCATACATGGACACAAACATGAAGCTGCGGCCATTGCTGCATATGAAATGCACATGAAGCAAAGCCACAAAAACTTCAGAATTACTAAGTGTGGACTTCTTGTACACAAAGATTTACCTTTCTTGCATGCTACTCCAGATTTTTTGATGTCATGTTCTTGTCGTGGGGATGGGTGTGGAGAGGTCAAATGCCCATTCTCCATTGAAAACTGTGATTTTGAGAACTATTGCAAAAAGGATAGTTCTTGTCTTGAAATGAAAGAGGGAAAGTTTTATCTTAAACGGACACACAATTATTTTTACCAGGTACAGCAACAGCTGTCAACAAGTCACAAGAACTACAATGATTTTGTTGTCTGTGCATTTGATAGTCATGGTGAAGCAGTTTTTGTCTTTGAAAGAGTGTATCCAGACCCTGATCACTGGGAGAAAGTTGTGCCAAAACTAACAGACTTTTGGCAGAAATGCATACTCCCTGAGATTTTAGCAAGGTGGTACACACGAAAATGTCACATACCAGATATATTAGCAGATGATGGATGCATTTGTTACTGTAGAAAGAATGATAAAGAAAACACTATCAACTGCAGCAACAAAGATTGTCCATATTTGGCATTTCATGAATCTTGCTTAGCAATCACTGGGCCACTGCCAAGGACCTGGTACTGTCCGCATTGCCGTAAACTCCCACAATTTAAAAAGGGGAAGGTTAAGCAAAAAAAAGCAATTACTAAAGTTGAACAAAGGGCTATCACTCTAGACAAAGTTTGCACTTGTCAAGCAAGACCACAGCCATCAGAGAGGTTGCTAGAGTGCCACAGTATTAACTGCCAAGATGGCCATTTTTTTCATTTAAACTGCTTGGGGTATAAACGTATGCCCAGTAATGGAAAAACCACATGGGTTTGCCATGGATGTAAGGCAAACAATGTTCCTCTTTCTTCAGTACAACAAAATAGTTCAAAAGCACCTACTACTTGTTCTTCTTATTCATCTGATAATGTTAGTGGCACAGGCAATGTGAATTGCAAATTAGAGAATGACTGCACAATCACTGGAACATATGATAGTAATTCTGAAAGAAGAGGGCCATTGAAAAAAGTAGATGACAATGATTGTGCCAACATTTTGTCCCAGGAAACTTGGCTTGACTGCGACATAATTCAAGCTGCACATGTGTGTCTTCAAAAGGTAAATCCGTTAATTGAAGGATTTCAACGTCCAACCTTGGGACCAGTGCGGAATTTTAGCATGGTATCAAGTGAATTTGTCCAGATACTGCATACAGGAAATGCGCACTGGGTGTGTGTGAGTTCAGTGGGTTGCCTACCTGGAATAGTTAATTTATATGACAGTTTGTTCCATGATATCATTGAACTTGAAGTGGAGGAACAAATCCATAATTTAATGGCAGCAAGTTTCATTGGCATAAACATTTTACCAGTACAGCAACAGAAGAATGGAAGCGACTGTGGCGTCTTTGCCATCGCTTTTGCCACATGCATCGTCTATGGCATCAAACCTGAGGAAGTCTCCTTTGACATACCTAAAATGAGACCGCATTTAGTGGAATGCCTAAGGAGTAACACAATTGTACCATTTCCAATTGTGTAAATGAACAGGAGATTATATATATAATAGTTAATCTCTGCTGTATTTCCTTCTTTCCTTACATGTAATTATCCATTGTGACATTCTTACACTTTTTCGAGTCCTTAATATTATTTTTTCTAATGGATTATTTGTTAGAATGAGAGTTTAATTTTCTTCACAATTTTATCGCAGTTGAGGTACAATTACTGTAATCATGCCTACTCAAATGGAACAATGGGTGGGCAGAGATTAACGAGTGCAGAGCAGACTCTAATAATGCGGTCAATCACAGGGACCCTTAAATTTGTAGCTCCAGGGTTTGAATCAAGAAAATCAATTGGTAAGGAACCTCCTAGAATTGTGTATTTTCTCCGGAGTAAACCAATCACTCTTTCCACGTGAATTCTAACATTCGCTATCCCTCTCGTTCGTTCCACATCAGTTGGTTCAATTTGTTTCTTGCTCTTTGTAAATGCTGGAATGACAAGCTGACTTTGTTGAAACAGAACACTATCATGAATCGTAAAGCCACGGTCTGCCATGACTACATCTCCAGGAATTAATTTATCTAGGAACCCACAGTTTTCAGTCAAAAACTTGTCGGATGTACGACCACCCCATGCTTCAGATGCAAAAGTTATTGTTCCTTGAGGACTAATACCAATAAGTACTTTGATTGTATTATGATGTTTGTAGGAGCTAAATGTTTGAGCTCGAGCAAGTAAGTTGCTAGGACGATCAATAAAGAC
>BLFN01000225.1:2605360-2607860 GCA_014634225.1 Acropora yongei | reverse complement strand
GATATATAACATAACACTTAATGACGAGCTCACGATCTCCGGCATGACAACCCGATGCTCAACCAACTGAGTTATCGGTGTGCGGTTCATTGCTGTTAACGTATTGAAAATAAAACTTCACTTGTAGCGCCTTCTTCCTGTGCAGATGAAGTTGAGAAGTTCGTGACATCGACTGATGCTGCCGAACAATCCACGCCATGTGAAAACTTGTGTTGCTCGAAAAATGGAAGTGCAGAACAGAAACTATACCAGCCCCTGCTAAGGAATAAGGCAGAAACTTCCAAGAATCCTGGTATTCCCGTGGATTACGGTGTATACCAATGACTGCAAGGCATATTGTCATATGTTTAGACAAACGGTAAGGGAAGGGGTTTCATCATTCAGCAGAAATGCCGAGATAGCAGCATTTACCTCTGGGGGTTTTGATAACTGGAAAAAAAATCCCTTGAGAAATTTCAAAAGCACGAGGCGTCGCAGAGTCAGAGAGAATCGATTCTTAAAATGTCGAAGCGTAATAAGCCTGGTGTGGATGAGATGATTTCATTGCAGCAAAAAGTATTCCAAGCAGCTCGAAGAGGGGGGACCAGTCAAGCATAACCTCACTGAAATATCTGTTTCGTCAGAGGCCATACAGAGGACGAAGGCAGCCTACCCCAGATGTTGAAGTTCGAGCAGAGGATAGCGAAACTGTTAGAACGTGTCGCATGACATAATTAATGAGTTAGTAAATCTAATGGAGAAAGAAGTTTTCAAAACTCCTCTGAATAGTGTTTTGCCTCAAACCCCACCTTGTTTTCTACAAACAAATGCTAATGTTTTCTACGAAAGATTGAACATATCAATTAGGTGTGTGGACAATGACTACACTTTTTCTACAACAATGCTTTGGTTTATTGGCCATACAATGACCTTTCCAGCATCCTGGGATCACTTGTTTTCTGTATAATCACTGTCAAAGTATCTTGTTTTTACTTCAGTGACACTTTCATATCTTCAGCCCACATAAAACAGATCCTTTCAGAAGAGTTGTTAAAAAAATGGCAAATGTACCATAGATAAGTATGACATCAACTTTTAATGGAAAACGGCAATTTGTAATAAATTATAATCGTTGTGCCCATGCACACACCACTTTTGCCAACACTCAAGTCGATTTGCCATCAGACTGAGTTGATTCCCGTACACTTAATGCTAAGTTTTCAGAATCAGCATGTAGGTGTTTCTACTTTACTTGTGTTGGCGAATCGACGGGTAGACGAAACGCCGGATTCCCTTATCATGCATCCAACTTCAGTAACACCGGCCCATACCATTACTGTAAAACCAAGAGGTCGCAACAGAACTCGCCATTTACTGCCTGCCTGTGGTTCACCAGAAAGTACATCCTTCTTAACAGATGCTCGTCTATGCTGAATATGGCCACGTACGCTTAATCCTCTTGGTCTAAGTTAAGCGTGAAATTGACATGGGAAAATCAGCGAAAAAAAAAAACACAACTGAACCAAAATATGCTGAGTGACATCAGGAACAAAACTGAATTTTTTCAAGTGTTCTTAGATCGAGCAGCCGATAATAAAGCATACTTTTTTCCTTATCTAGGGAGAAATAACGAAGAAAATCGATTTGTTTTTGCAAAAACTTACTGCAGCGCTCCTAGAAAATGCAAAAACTGACGCCATTTTGGAAATCAGAGAAAATGTTGCAAAAACCTAGAACGAATGTCTTGCTCTAGGAAATTACAACGTACACCCCAAGATGATGAATTAACTAGAAAAAATGCTGTGAACGAGGCTGTGACTCACCACGTTGTGAAAGTGTCATACAATATTGTCAAACTACGTACAAATTATATCATAATCAACATGCAGAAATCCCTCGTTGGGGTACATTCATTTCTTGGATCATCCAAAAGTTTCACTTCGCAAAATTGGGCGATACAAAACAATTTCGGCAGGGATACTGAGGATGGACAACAAAAACTGAGGCATTTTCAGGCGCGACAGCGTATGACAGATTTGTTGACGGAAACGTTAATTTTAACAAAAACTTGACAAATGTGCACATGGTATTTTCAAGTTCACTCGTTTTTAATCACTTTGACCCAAAAGCAAACGCTGTAAATCAACTGAAGAAAAAAAATGACCATTCAATTACGTTTATAATTTTCCCCCAAAAAGAACAATCCAGTCTCATCACATAAGCACAGAGTCTGCAGGTTCCACGAGTAGCTTTCCATCTTTCTTTACAGACTTGAAGGGACATCCCGTGTTCGTCTTGAACACTGGACACTCGCGGCCATATTCCTCCTCTAAGCCTTTGGATGCAGAATGAAGGCCTTTGAACATCTCAATCAACCATTTCTGATGATCTGGGGTGAATGCTGGGATCTTGGACATTTCTTCAAACATCTCTTTGATGTTACTCGCCTTCCTGAAAGGGCAATCACTTTTAAACTCGGGACACTTCATAATTTCCTTCATAATGGGCTCATCTACAATAT
>BLFN01000225.1:2590360-2595360 GCA_014634225.1 Acropora yongei | reverse complement strand
TCGAAAATCCGAGGACATGCAGACAAGCACGAAATTTAACCACAAAAATTTCGAAAATTGTAGATCTCAAATCGTCTTCCGAACAGATATTTTCCGAAATTTGTCGTTGGGTGCCCCCGATTACAAAGAAATCTTGTGCTGTAAAATACAATTTATAATGGAAATAGGACTGAGTGGAGTCCAATTTGGTCTGTAATCTCGTGATGAAACAAATCGGACAGTCCGATTTGTTTAATCACGAGTACGATTACAGATCAAATTGGACGACATGAAGTCCTGTTACCAATTAATCATAACTATTACAATTTTCGACAAAAGAAATGCATTCCTTTTTTTGTAAAAGAGCGTTTAATACCACGGATCGAAAGAAATACATCACAAATTCAACGATTTTTGAAAATTCCCAGTGATTGGTGGATTAAACTGATTTAACTTAATATGATTGGTCGATGTAAATGTCCGATTTCAGGTATCCGGCTACAACCATCGGTCCGATCTCACTCTCCGATTTCAAACCTACACCATAATAGGTGAAAAATAAAGCAGTTAATGCGCCAATCAAATCTGAGAAAATTGTAATGGTTATGAATAATAGAGATTAACTAAGATTTGCAGCCAACTTTGACGAATATGTTAGCAGTGAAAAGCTGCATTCTTACTAATTAAATTTCATTGTCTTAGTTAGCATTTGTGCATATCTTTTTTTCTCCACCCAACGTTGCAACATATGTTATATCCGTTACAGATTTTTAATTTCGCTGTGAGTAAGTTGTGTTACTCGTATTACGTATCAACATTAAAGTTTTGTAATTAAAGATCACTTCTTAGGACGTATGTTGAGGCAAGCGAAACTTCAAGTAAATGTCTTAAAAGCATGTGTTTGTTTTAAATGTTTCTCGCTGCACTGTGGGCTTTGTTCCTTGTAATCCCTGATTTATTTAGTCAGGATTTGAACGATTAATTATTATTATGAACAGATTGGCACTGGTCTTCTTCCGTTGCCAAGTGCCCTCCTTTCCTGGCGGAACCGTTTGAAGAAGAATTCCGCGATGTCTATGTAATCACCGTGAAGAGCAAATTTCCGCCATGAATTTCAAAAAGAAAGACAAATAAATTGAACGGGTGGAGTAAAACCTTAATTTAATTGGCGGTCGGTGGCACGGAAATATCGAGGGCGTATGTCAATTATCAAGTCAAGACGACTTCCACAAAAACTGACGCGGTTACTTCCTAAACGTTTATTATCCACCATACAAACCTTCAAGTTTAAAAAAAATGCGTTTGCGGACAAGAGATGGTTTTCAATCACGTGATAAGACGGCTATGTTGTTGCACAAAACAATGGCAAATTTTGCATGATAATTTAGTCAAATTCCTAAAAGAGGTTTTTCTCTTTTGTTCTGTGCACCAACAGATCATGGCGGCGATGACGTCAGTTGAAAACCACTTCACGCCCACGATTGTGCACGCCCTGCACCTGCGAATGACATAACTTAAAAATAGTCTTGCGGCACGCCCTTCTCATTCGCAATAGAATATTCTTTTTTAGGATTTATTTTTTAAGTTTTGTGGTGTCGTCCCGGTTGGAAAATAAACGAAAAATTTTGGAATCAAACAGTTGATAATTGACACATTATCATCGTAAACCGAAACGTAATTAAGCTGACGTTTCGATCGGTGATCCTTGGTAAGAGGGAGCTCGAAGAGTTGTTGTTTTGTCCATCGTTTCAGTAATCGTATTTGTGGGGTAGTAACCAGTCTCAAGAAATTTCCTATCCTAACAATAACCCTACAAAATCGCTCGTACCAGTTTAGTTTACATTAGTTGCTGGGGCAATATTTTCAAACACTGTCAACAAGGAGAACATCTCTCGACTATCATGATCTGTTATTTTGCAGCGAGTGACAGAAGTAAATGACACTGAAATTGTTAAAATGGTAAAATGCATAAAGGTCGGTGATTCTGCATGTATTTCTCTTCACAGACCTGTTAAAAATTCATGTCTTCACTTCAGTAATTACTTGAATTGACTAGGTGACCTTAAGGCAGGGGGTGAATTTTTGTAATAAAGTTTTCCCAACGTAAATCTTTTTGTTTTTTTGCTAGTTTGTTTGCTTTTTTGTGTTTTTGTTTTGTTATTATTTTTTTTTTACAAGATGAGCGGCAAGTTATCTCCCAGTTAAAAGTTTTTGGCTAAAAGTTTGAAAATTATTTTCTTTCCCTGATTCAATGGAAATTTTTTGGTGTCTGGCAACCGGATAAAATCTAAAAATACTCCAGAAATTTCTCCAATTGTTGACAAATTCAATCTAATTAAGTCTTAATCAGTCGTTAGAACTGGGCACTGCATTTTTCATTTATTTGGGTCAAAGCTGAGATGCACCGGCAAGCTTGAAATGAAATTAGTTTGTCCTTCTAAGGTTAATCAATTATCAAGAATAAACCAGTTTTCGTCGCTGGAATGAAATCAGATCATTGAGTTAACAGCTAAACCCTACAGCTGCCTCTGTGGTAAAAAGAGGGGATTCAGCGATCTTTTCAAAGACACGCCCTTTTCAATAGTTCGTAATTTAAGGAAGTATCAACTTCAAACTGACGTCAACCTTTGGGTAACCGACACTTGATCTAACACGTCATCTCCGCCATGTCTTTGCCACGATCTTTCTGTTTAGCATCTCGCATTTTTATGTTCGGTTATTATCCATGGGGCTGGCGACAAACTCTCTCTGATTCATTACCAATTTCCCCGATTGTTTTTTATCTGTTTTCTCGGGAGCAATCGGAAAAATGCGAATGTTCCTCAATATCTGGGATACGAACTTATGACCTCCCAAAGAATTTTTCCGATGCTTTAGTTCGGAAGTTTTCGGAGTGAGCGAAAGGGAATTTGAACATCAAGTAACGTTGATCAATTGTCCCGTTGAAATTGTTGGAAATTTGTGCATTCCAGATTGTTTTTAACCCCTGCAGCTGTTTAGAAAACTCTCGACGCTTTCCGGTGAATTTTCTTTCTGTTCTTTTGTGGTATTAAGTAATTTACCGATTGTGTTTTCAGGGCATATTTAATGTACACACTTTCAATAGTTTTCCGGCCACTTTGCTTTCATCAGGCTGTTTTTTTGCTGGGGAACAACGTGGTGTCCAAACTGAATGCCCGATACGGCTACGCTAGAAATTTAACCTTCTTAGGTATTTCATAGGAGGAATTACACCGGTCAAGGACAGAGGGCTATTGAGAATTCACAGACTTATAACCTTCCTAGGATCATCTTATATCCGTGGGAAAATCGTCCATTAGGCAAGCTCCATTTTTAGATGTAGGGATTTCACTTTCAAGCCTCACCAGAACCTTCACTATGTTTCAAAAAAAGAGAGAAAAAGCATGATTTAATTGACTTTCAATATATGAGCAGCTCGTCTTGTTGGATCGAGCAACGAAGTCTATGGCTGGTAGAGCGGTTTCCGTGCTTAGCTTCAAGGAACTTTTTGCGGTTTGGAAACCGATTTTTCTAGTTAATCTACCAAAAAATTAGACCTCCGGCATTCAAGAGTTAATATCACGAGATCCCAAACCCGTTAGCAGGCAGAACACGCATAAAAACGGTCCATCATCCAAAGATGAGTTATTCATAATGCGATCTGCTCTCTTGACAGGAAAGCATGAATTACGACCAATCAATAATGTCTCCTGTTAGCCACAACGACGACAACTGAGGCAATAACGCCAGAAAACAATGATATGATTGGTTGAATGAGTTAAGATAATTGTGCTGCACCTACTTAAAAGGTCTTTGACGTAGTTTGTCAAACTACCAAATTGGAGGCTTTATCGCCAACATAAAAACACAACAGTGAACGGTACTTCCACCGGCCAATTAGAACTTAGTTTGAGTGTGAGCAAGAGGCAGGTCCGCAAAATACTCACGTTTGGTCAAATTTTTTTTTTTCATTTGAAGCTTTTGCTGCCGTCACGTTTCGCGTAGACTCTTTTAATCGATCTCCGGAAATAAAGGGAAAAAAACAAAGGATTTCTCAGAACCAAAATCTTCTAAAGGCAGATCTTGAAACATTACCCTCAAGGCTTGCCCTGCTCGAAATGCTGCTGCATGCGAGTCGCTGAACGTCTCTTGTGTGCTGTCGGTAGGAGCGCGATGATTGTGCTTAAGGCCAAGATATGGAAGATCTACATGCATGCTGACGCTTACTTTGGCAGGGTAAACCGGAAACAGGAGAAAAGAATGCTTTTTTATAACACTTCCAATTTCTCTTGTGCGAAAATAACTTCAAAATCCTGCAGTTTAAAATACGCAAATAGGATCACTGACCTAAGAACGACGATAACTAACAGGAAGTATTAGATCTTAAAATTTAATATTCTTAAAAATTGCACGACCTCCCAAGAGCTTCTATTTTTTGGCAACCAATTTTTTCCCCTGAAATTTTGTTGTTCTGAATCATTATAAACAAGTTCATTTCATGACTCACAAAAAGCCCGTTGTTCTTATTTTAAGGTTTTGAGAATGTTTGTGAAAACAACTTTGTATGTTTTGAGGATGAATGCTCGTTCGCACTCGTTTGCAATAAATAGTTCGCGTATAAAGCCACCGGGACAGTCAATCCAAGTGTGTCTAATTTAACAATGAAATTTTAGCATCGTTTTGAAAAGCTTAACCGTTGCAACAAAATAGACTAAAATAAAACACTTTTGCATTTGGAAAGAGTTGAAAGTAATAAACCATGATTAGCCTTGAGCAATTAGCTTATTTAGAAAGGAGTGGCAAATTTCAAAGGCAACCTCCAAAATAAAAATGAGTGGACGTGTAATGGTCAATGATGAGTTATGAAAACGTCGAAATATGTGCATTAGCCACGGAACTAATGTAAGATGAATTAGCTTCGGTTTTTTTTGCAATTTCACGAGTGTGTAGTGGAAAACGAGAGAGCAAATGCCATTTGTACATTTCAACGCGATGCTCTCCGCCCGCTAAAACGATGAATG
>BLFN01000225.1:2580348-2585350 GCA_014634225.1 Acropora yongei | reverse complement strand
CCCCCCCGCCCCACCTTACCTCAAGGTCTGGATCCGCCACTGTGAGGACAGAATAACTTAGATAATAGCACCTGGAAGAAAAGAATTTGAAACGTTCCAGAACGGGTTAAAGATATTTGCAGTTTTCCTCAAATCACTGAATATGAGAATTATTTCTTCTTCGTCGCACGCAAACACAAACAAATTTCTTCCCCGAAGATGTCATTATTTCGTCATATTAAATTCTATTTTGCTATCACTTTACAAAGAAAAAAAATTTGGGGATATAAAGTGATCTGATAATTTCTCGTTCTTTCACGTGCCTTCAGTAAGCCTTTTAAACTGACATTTCCGATGCTCACAGATTTTCAAGGAAACAATGAGAATTTTAAATTTCTTTAATCCATAATTCGCATTGTAATACAAATTCTTTTGTTTGACCTTTTAAAAGCCTCTTAAAAGCAACTAATGGATCACTGAAATTTTCAATTTCCAAAATTATCGGAAATGACACAACTTGATATCAAACTACATTCAACACTCCCAGTTTCATCCATTTTGCGCACTCAACTTGAATGCTGGGTTTGTTTTCATTTTTTCCCGCCCTTTCCACCATCATTTTGACAAATCACCCATAATTTGTATGTTTGACTGAAAAAAATCGCCGTCGGGATTCATGCCGGAAATATACAGTGTAAAAATTGCATCTGTAAGGTCAGCCATCATTACTTTAAAGCCTTTTTTTACCCATTTGCCGTTTTGTGATGGAAATCTATGCACGATTGACCAAAAGCATAAAAGATTGAGTTTGAAATCCTTTCTGAAACTATGGGCAAGTTACAAAAGTGAGTGTAGAACGCCTCGCACACCGAACCAGTTTCATTTTTCATATTTTCAAAAGCAGTGATTATGCAAATATTAAAAAAAACAGGTGATAATTATAGATTTTAAGTTTACTGTCTAGATATAATTGAATAGAAGCAAGAGAAAAGTTGTTCAATCCTCAGGCTCTTTACTGAGATCTCAGACATGACTACCTCTTAAGGTCTTAAATGTGAATTACAAAGAAAAGATTTTTCAACTTGTTCCTAGACAACGCGCATCTTTGCTTTGGTAATTTATCCCGATTGACAGTGTCTACTGCAGTAGTCAATACCATTCTGTAATTCTTGCGCTTTTACGTAAACACGTTACCACGCGCCCTTAAATTTTTGAAGAGATGCCGGTTTCCCAAAAAGCAAGCCGGATGCAGCGGTGGAATGCAAAAAAGGTATTTCCTTGCAAGACCCACCCTTCGATCGTTCAAATTCGCCTCCCGATTTACCTACGCAATGATAACTAAAGCACAAACTTTCTTGCCCTCTCTATTAATTTCCCACCGTGTTCTCCTTCCGTTTTTAAGGAACTGCAAATTGTTGTTATCGGATAATTTCAAATTAATTTTTTTTGACAAAAACTGACCCCTTATCTTCAACTGAGTTCATGTTGAGAGCTGAAAAACAGACAAGAAAATAGCTTCAATTAGTGACGAATTCTACGGAAGTTTGAAAAAGGACATCGAATTTCAATAAAGAGCAATTTGTTTTTTCCTCATATGGAAGATGGCACATTGATTTTTCGAAAATAGCAGCTCACATTTATTCAATTGTCACGGTAATGCTGTTATCGAATTGCTGAAATAGCGAGAAGGACTTAATTGTCTGAGCCATTTATGAAGATAACAAAACTAAGCAACCGAGTAACAGATTGCTTAGATCGTTTATTCTTTCTTCGCTATTTTTTGATCTCGTTTGATCGTATGACCCCATGCAGGTAGGTAAAAATGATGTAGTCTTTGCTTTTTCCACGACACCCATTGAATTGTCATTTTTTTGAAATTCTACCCAAAGTAGACGGCATGCAATCTTGTAGTGGTACGTAACGTATTTTTTATCATTGATCTTTAAAATCAGCTGAAAAATTCGCCTCCTTCAAGGTTAATAGCCGTGGTGTGCCAGAGATAAAATTCAATAACAGCATTGCTCGGTCATTGGCGGGTGAAGACATGAGTGGTTTGCGAATTTAATCCTTTCTCATCGAGGTCTTAACAGCTTTTTATAGAAACGAAATATCACATAAGGAAAGCCGAAGGGAGGATTAGAGCCGTCATTCAAAGGTGTACATAACTATAAAAGCTTTTAACTCGGACGTCAATAATCGCAAAGAACTTTAGAAAAGAAAAAAAATATTCGTACAAAAGCGAATGTTATTTACACCTTATGCATGGATATTGCCTTTTAGATTCCTTTATAACGCCTTTACACTGCATTTTTCATAAGTTCGTAAGACTTGTCTTTACAGCATTAGTCGAGACCTTTTTGTTTATGACCGCGTAGAATTCATCAAGAAATGAACGAAGGCTCGTGAATATTGAATTGACAAGGCACATTTCCAAATCCACAATACTTGAAATTTTCTAATGCAGTGATTTTGCCCTTAAGTTTGCTATTTTACTTTAAGTCAAGAAGGTTAATTTCGTTGAAGTGCGTGATTTATGGAATGCAGGCTTCTCGCGTTCATTGGTTGGCGGGGCCGAGTGCCTCCGCCTTTTGCTACGTAATGTGCGCACTGCAATAGCGCTTGCATGTCAACGAGCAGCAAGCGGTGTAATTAACGCGAACGGACACCACAGCACAGCGGGCAAATATATGATTTGCTTTTTCTCCTACTGTTAGGAATTAGTCAAACATTTACTGTGTGAACTTCTTAACGTGTTCCACTGTGAAATTTAGGCGGGTGTAAAGCTCTTTTGAAGCTTGGAGCGGTTTTAGTTATTGATCTGTGGTGACCGAGAATCATTTGCAGGTTGAAAGCCCCACTGATCGCCTTTTGAAGATGGTTAGCTCAACAATGGCTTCTTTCTCCGTGCTTCTCGTTCTTGCTTTTGCTTCTCCTTGTCTCGGTCAAGACCCTTCATGTTCTACGGTAAAGATTGCTTACAGATCAAAAAGGTTGACAGAAGAAGATGTTCCTTCATTAGCTGTTGATGGTAAGTTATAAGTTGCACGATTTAAGGCTCGCAGCTATTTCAGTGCCGAAGAGGAGAAGTTTGTGTCTTTTTAATTTGCCTCCATGTTTTGTTAAGGTGTCTGTCGCGGTATGGGGTACAATTTAGATGATTTCGGTTTTTGTTCTTATGACATTGCCAACTTGCTTTATGTTTTAGGAAGTGACCTTCGTGTTTGTCCGAAGAATAGCGGCAAGCAGTGTTGCTCTCAACGAATGGAAGACCGCTTCACAATTTGGTCGAAGAGTGATTTTAGCGAAGCAGTGCCTTCAAAAATTGAGAAGTTAAAAGATGTCTTTGACGATCAGGCAAAGATATTTGACGGTAAGCGTTTCCCACTGAAATCATTAAAGAGTTAAAAGAGTCTGGATTCAATCCAGGGAATGAAAAAATTTTGAAAGGACATTCGTTGAGAAGATGCCCGAAGGAGTGAAAGAAATCCATGCGTCGCCGTTTTGTTGTTTGCGCATGAAACTGGCGATTCTATTGCTCTAGTAGGGATTTTCTCGAAGAGTCACCTTTTCATGTGTAAGACGATTGGGTTTGGTTCGCAGGAAATTGAAGAAAACTTAAAAGTAAACATCGAGATGCGTTGCTTTTGATCTTGTGTCTCAAGCCGATGTCACACTTCTGCATTCTGTCGTCCTGGTCACATAGATTGAGAGTACACCTTGTGCCTTGTTTTGTACGATTTTGGTTGATCATTGCTGGAAAATGTCTCTACGGATTCCCGCTTCTAAGTAAATCCGAAAGGAAACTCAGAATATGTCACAAATTTGGAATTTACGAAAAGTCAATAACGATGGCTTCCAACTGTAACTTTATCTCAATAACTTGTCTCGGAATGTGGAAGAAAACAAGCTTAAAGATGATCGGTTATTTGTCGTAGTCACCCACACGAAATATGTTTCCCCTCTTAGTAAGTCGTCAGCATACATTGTTTTCGGACCTATGTAGGTGTTTCAATCGGTCTTCGTTGCATGAAAGTACAATGCACTGAGATGTACATGTGGAAATTGGTTTGTCAAAGAGCTGCGGTCTTTCGGCAAGTTCGTGGCTCTGAAAGCATTATATTTCAGGGATTATTGCTGATGATATTTTTTACGTGCAACGGTGTGGAGGTCATTGAACGAAGTAATTACGCGTTTCGCATTTATCATTTTGTCGCGCAAGCAATAAAGTTTGTAAACATTACTTAAGCCAACCACATGGGTTATTGTCAAACGAACAAACAATTTTTTTACAGGATCCTGGTTTCCTACCGAATGCAAACCTTCGAAAGGACAAAATTAGCCCGTCGTTTTACTGGCATCTTGTTAAACATAACGCTTTCAATTGAACCGTAAATTTAGACGTCAGTTTTTTTTGTGTATATCGCAGCTAGTGATCGCCTAAGGGTGTTGAAATCTGCATCAATATGAATGGTTCATATCTGCGAAGTCGTTTAAAAGTCACTTACAGGATTGAAATTGCGTTTTCTGTTATTATTTTTTTAAACAATGAGACCATATTTGCAGATCACTTTTGTACATTAAAGGTTTGTGATTGTCAAGTTGGGTAGAAGACATTCTGATGTCAAGTTTAGATACGTAGTCTTTTAAGACAAACTCAATATTGACCAGCTTAATTATTGATATTTTAACATTTAGGTGAGAGTCCTCTTGCTAGTCTTTTTTTTTGTTGGCGGGACAATGATTTATTGAGCCTGTTAGTTTGTGAATATTTTGTAATTTAGAAGCCCGCATCTATCACTCACCACAGCCAACATCCAAAGTTAGCATTTTGTCAAACTCTGGTGGCAAAGAACTGTCAAAACTTCCTAATTCCATCATGTTCCAGGAAATACTGCTTCAATCTTACTCAGATTTGTGTCTGTTTGAATTGACCTTGGCGGAACTTGATTGCAATTGGATAAACGTATAGAAGTATCTACCTTTTTCCCAAATTATCATGTATATCGCACATTTAGGACACACA
>BLFN01000225.1:2567848-2570348 GCA_014634225.1 Acropora yongei | reverse complement strand
GGTTCTTGCACCAGTGATCATGCATTGTGCGTGTTACCTCTTTCACAATAATTGTTTTTGCTAATTGGTGGCACAGAATTTACACAAGACCCGTAGAATTGTGCCTCTGTATAATTACATTAAGACATTGCTAACTTAATATTACCATAGGCATACAATAATTATCTTCACAAATTCAAATTGGCTTATAGTAGTCCTTGGTTGACAGCATTGGGACAATCAAATAATGTCTGGATGTAATAGTAATTTAATTTAACCCTACTCTAGCCACCAGGTGCAAAACAGTGTTCATCTTAATTCACTTAACCCGATTTACCATAATTATTGTTCTCCTTGTCTTTCAACTCTGGAATTAGTAATAAAAATAATAACTGGATTTAGGAGACAAGGAGGTGTCCTTAATCATAATCAGTTTTTAACACTTTGATTCCTAACCTTGACCATGAGTAATCTAGGAACTAATTGAGAATCAAATTACTCTTGGAACCTTGATTACATTAATCCAGGATTAATTTTTCAGAAACGTTTACTTACAAATTAACCCTGTGAGATTTTCAAAGGATGAGGTTCTTGGGTTCTCAGCCAGACCTTTATTTCTTTTCAAGTCAATTACATGTTTAGGGCGATTTACACCAGCAAAATTCAACCCTTGTTTCTTGTTTCATCCATGATTAATGCATTTTGATCATTAGGCACTAAATATTAGTTTGACCAGAAGGATAACCAACAACTGCACCTTTCATGTCCAGTTTATCAGAAATCCTAACACAGAAACTACACTGTATGTGACATAATTTGTACAAATACAACAGTAAATTATGGTTCAAGCATAACATTAAACATTGACTACATGTTACATTGCGACTACTCACTACTAATGCATGATATGTACATTGCTCAATGAAAACTGAGCTGCTCTTATAGATAATTTTGTCCCTATAAGGGCAAAGGAATAAGTAAAATTGACTCAACCTATTGCTTTCAGTCTGTCCTCTAGTGTGCAAAAGTGAGTAAAGGGGCAAATAAACAATCTTTTCAGCAGTAAGGAAACTGCAAGGAAAACACCATATTCCTAAATGGCGGCCAATAAATTATTCTTTTGTTTGCATGTTAATTAGACCTCTGTGCCTCATCAGCATGTATAAAACACAAAAGAATTTTGAAGCAAAAATTAAATGAGGCTAATCAACATGCAAACAAAAGAATAATAATTTTGGAATAAGGTGCATATCATTAACATTAAGAACACTATTTTTGCATCCACCTTGCTGCAAAATAACTGTAAGGGTTTCTACTGTCAGTATGGACAGACATTAACTAAAAGGAATAAACATAACTAACTGAAATGATAGCTCAGAGATCTCGCTTAACAGTACTGGGCAGAACAGAGAAATTAATGAAGCAATGAATAGTGTCTTAACATTGTGAAAGCATGTGTGTGCCACTTACTAACAATGAGGAACAGTCCCAAAATTAATGGGTTTTTTTAAAGCAGAATCTAGTTACATCAAACCAAACCTACAACATCTGTTATCAGAATTTAAAGATTTCTAATGAGCCAAGCAACTTCAAAACAAGTGATATCCAACAATATCTCTTTGTAGATAATATCTGTACCTACAGTATAGCCGGGGGGGCTCCCATATGAATCAGACAGGGATGCTCATCGGAAATTTTGAATTTAACCCCTAAAGGAGACCATCTGGGCGTGACTAAAGCTTTTGAGACCCCTAAAAGAGAACAATCTGGGCGTGGCTTCAGAAAAATTTTCACCCTAAAAGAGACTGCATTAAAAGGGAAAAAAGAAGAAAAAGAAAATTTGACCTCTGTTTCTCTTCGAGTAATTCTGTGCTTCTTTACGGAACCCTAAACGAGACCTTGGCGGCTTAAAATATTGGCGCTTTACCCAGAACACCCTAAGCGAGACCAAAATCCAAAATTTACAAGCAAGACGAGGAGCATCCCGGTCTGTTTCATATGGGAGTCCTCCCCCCGCCCCCCCCGGGCAGTATAGCTGTTCTTGTAGACTCTTGCTTTTACAGCAGAATCACCCCAAGTTTCAGCCTCATGCAACACATCTAAAATGACGGTCTTATATTGCATTTTGTTCCATCAAATGGCCGAAAATGCTATGCAGATGAAAAAAAAATCAACCTCGTTTTATGGGGTGACTGCTCAAACGATTCTTGATTACCATAAATGATTTGCTTTGGGGCTACGAAATTGTTAAACGTCTGCCTATGCAATCATTGCTAACAGCAGCAGAGCTAAAGATGAAAGGTAAGAAATTGAATGAGATGGTGATGCTTTTGCAAAAGCTAGCGCGTTTCCAGATTTTTGCTTTGTTGTAGGAGCGCCTCCAGCCAGACTGTCATCAGCCTCACTGTCAGTCCTGGGTGCTTCACTGCTTAGGTAAATGTCTGCATTGTTATCTGGAAAACAATAGAAAAAGGAATTTGAGAAAAATCAATGTCAGCTGGTTCAGTAAGTAACTGAAATT
>BLFN01000225.1:2547848-2552848 GCA_014634225.1 Acropora yongei | reverse complement strand
CATAAATTAGTTTAGAAAGGGTTTGAACAACTGGGCCTATGAAGATACTTTAAACAATGAGGTGAGCGGGATATAAAGGTAACTGACAAAAAAAGAATAATTATTTTTAATGTTTCACAGCCTCTCCTAGAGAAAATTATTTCATTTTGTTTTCTTAGGTAGATTAGTATTATGTTGGAGTACTACTGCCACACAAAGTACTGTACTCTTATAAATCATGCAAAACGTTTTTGAAAAAGTTTAATACTGTTTTAATATTGTCTTTATGTACTTGAGATCTGTAATGCTGAGGCGAGCAGTTAATGCAATGAAGAAAAAAACATGTTTTAATAAGATATCTGGGTATCAATACTGTAATAATTCTTTTTGCTCTTCATGTACATGTCTACTGTCGAACAACAAAAAGTCAAAACTTGTCAAGTGGTAAATGTTTCATGAAATGACTTGGTCATCAGAATCTGGGTATGAGTCAACAAAGGCAGACAGCATTTCTGACGTTTCATCGTCACCATTCTGAAAAATAAGAAAGGAGAAACTAAGATGACTTATATTTATGGGCAGCAATCATCAAAATGAAAAATATACAAAAACGTTGTAAAAAAAAAGCAGTGTGTAAATTACCAATTTTTTTTTTTTTTTGGCAAAATTCAATATGCTCCCCTTGGCCATGTTTCATAGTACTTCAGTAAAACACCTTATTTTCTTTTCTGTTTTTTGGTCTTTTGTTTCTACTTTAACTACGGTGTATTTGGGTTTCATGCTTGTTTCTATTTTATGGATTGCTAATTAAGGATGTCCATAGCTTTCCATTGTCAACTCTTCCTTCTTCAAAGTCGGTCACTTTGAATGAATCCTTGGTTGTTCTTATTGAGTCCGTCATAAAACTTGCATTGTTACTGCACACAGTTTTTTTCTGTCATGAAATTTTCCAAATTTATATTTTAAGGCATGTTTGTTTCACTTCATTTGTTCCTTAATATTGTAATAATAATAATTACAACTAGGGAACAAATAATTATTATTCACTTTTCATGGTTGCGTTTTGGTAAAGAACAGTCCTGGCATGGCTGTTTTCTAAAGTGTTCCTTAAGGTGAAGACAGTAGTTGGTTGTGTGGACACTTTGTAGAGAATAATTTTATGCAAGTAGGGTTAGTTTGATTTGTGAAAGACACGAATAATTGACTCTCCTTTCTCACCTCTGTGGCTTGGGAACTGTCCTTAGTAGCTCCAGACAGATGGTCTTTGCTTTGACCAGTATTACTGCTTTCTCTACACACTTCTCCATCGGACTTGTTTGAGTTGTCCTCAACTCTCCTACATTTAAACTGTGATGCTACCATAGTTGATTCACCTTGCTTCTTCGGGTTGCTGAAGGAAATGTCTTCTCGTTCTTCCACAGATGCCTGGTTTACAGACTGTCTCTTGTAGCTATCAGAATGACCTTTGCCTGGATCTGTGAGAAATCCCTGTGTATTAAGCACGGGTGCTGCTAGAACATTTAAGCTTGAAGCTGTGGGCTGCAGAACTGATGTGTTACTGGTGCTATCAGTTGCTGTGCTGCTTCCTGTTTCACCATGACAATAGTCACTGCTCTCAATGTTACCCCCACAAGATGTTTCTAAATGTCCATTTGCCAAACTTAATTCTTTTTCTTCAATACTGTCATTGCTTTTGTCTGCTAGAGAAACTTCAAAATTACTATCTTCGGGAATCTCTATGTGTTCTCTGTAAGCCACTGAGTTAACACCAGTCTGTATGGAAACACCACTGCTATCATTTCTGAACACTCCTCCATTTAAAATGCTTTGTGAAACAGTTTGGGTGCTCAGTTGTCCTAGTGGACTTAACAGGTGAGATTCAGGCACACTTTGGCCAGGGGTCATTGGAAAAGATCCATTTGTAGAAGGCTGTTCAGTGTTGGCCACTAATAACGGCCCTGAAGCAGAGCACACCTGTGGGAAGGACCTTGGATGGATGATGGAGTTTGAGATAGCTAAGGCTTCTTGACAAAAGCTGGACACCTAGAGTAGAAAGCCAAAAAACAAACCATCAACAAATAAATTCTTATTGTTAGGGATTCGTTTTAAAACATGAAACTAGAAAATTAATAATTACTATACTTTTTGCCTCAGCCAAAAGTTATTCCCGATCACACTTTAAATATGTTTCCTTAAAGAATCTCTTTCAGCCACAACCCTTTTTAGGTATTGCGCACCATTATTGGGCAAAAATGAGAGAGAATCAGTGCAAATCTTCATTGTCCACCTATAAAAACAAAGGCCTGTGTTGTGTCACGAGCAACCCCTTTCCTTGGAATGACCCTTACACCCTTTACCCCGAGATCTGCATCCTGAAGTCCATAACTGAATAGCCTCACAGCATGATTGACAGGGGACGGAACATTAGGTAAATCCGTGACCAGACAACACAACAACACGTGGTACAATGCCTGTCGGCAATCAGCAAGACCAAAAGGAATGGGATAACTGTGAACCACTGACTGCTGACACTGGCTGATAAGCTTGACAACACGCGCTTGAGCTTCCTGAAATTAATGAATATCCAAGCCTGCAAATTAGTGCCAGTGGTACGACATTTTGTTTTCACTTTAATTGAAAGAACGAAAAAACACAGGTGTGGACTTTTCGTATAATAGCTGTTATGCATTTTGATTTCTTTTTAATTTAATAGGTATACAGTAGCTCTCATATCACTTCTACGCTGAACGTAAACATGCAACAATACAGAAGTCACATAGTCTTCATTAAATAATAATTATAATTATTGTGAACACACTTCTAAAGTGATTTTATTACAGCGAAACATATCATTCTCTTCTCTTCTCTGGCCAACCAAACTGGCTGCACATCAGGGCAAAGCTTGTTAAGTGGGGGCGGGGGCACAAAAAAGTGGTGGGGCTGTGGCCCTACCAGCCCCTCCCCCTCCACAGTCCCTGCTTTATGACCTGACTTGTCAGCCTAATTCTTGCCAGATGTGATGGCAAAGTTAACCTTAAGGGGTGAGAAGACACTTGAGACGCTTACTGAAGCTCAAACTCGTCTAACTGCGTGCAATCCTGAACACAATTTATCCGTAGGGCTAATGACATTGATTGGCAAACTAGAACGAAGAAGGAAAACTGACCTTAAATTTGTCTGGAGGGATGTCCCCTCCACAAGCAACCAACATAGCAGAGAGCACTGTGGATGAAGTGAAAAAACTATATGAAGGTGCATGGAATATTGAACATTTTTTTCCAGCAAAAGCCTGGCATGGTGAAAAGCTGATCTTGTATTATTTTTTACCTTTGAGAGCTCTGTAAGTCAACATGTCATTTGCACTTGTATCAAACTTTTGCTGGCCTTTAAAACAAGGAAAATTAGTTCTGGCAGTATCCTTAAGTTAAAGGGAAAAAAGATAGCATTTTTAGGTAGTGGTTACAAGTGCAATGCATGAACAGGCCTTAAAACCACAAGGGGAGGAACATAGAGGAAGAAAAATTTAGATTTTGGATGAAAATGTTTAGCAGAGCACTATAACAACAAGATGACACAAAAAAAATACCTGCCAATGTTTGCTGCACATCTTCTTGCAACTTCCTTTTCTTTGCCTAGGGACAACAACAGCATCAAAATGATGTAATTGGCAGAGCTCTTGAAGACCTCTATGTTCACTGGTCCCTATGTCCTGTAGCTTCAATTGTTATCAGGGTTTAATCGGGGTATGGCTTGTTTTGTATTATTTAATGTTTTGTTCTCCTATCACAGACAATTCTGTCTGGAAAGGAACAGTGCAGTCACTTGCAGTTAAGGCTGGCAGATCAGGTCGCTGTTAATGTTCATCCCACACATACAATGAAAATAATAATAGTCATAATCAGATGAAATAAAGCTTGAATTTGACAAGCTGGATTTTGTGGCTGATGCATGTACCAAAAGGGTAAAATTGACAAAGTCGGGTTGTAAAAGGAGGAACTACATAGGAGTGTCTCAGAAACTGAACTGGATTGTAGTAATTTATGATGACACTTCCAGTTGTAATAATTCTCTGATTCTGACGATACAACAAGCAGCAAGCTTAAATGGAACAACAATTAAAATTAATGTAACAAGGCTGCAACAACCAAAACCACTAAAAAAAAACAAGCAAAAAAACTGAAACCTGCACACAGGATAATCACATAATTGTGCATTACAATGAAAATATACTGCAACTGCGAGCATGACAACAGTGTATCACGCAATGTCTTCCTAAGACTGAGTGAAGATCAATATTGACAATTATCATAACAAAATTCAATGCACCTTTTTTGACATTTTGGAACTTCCAAGATTTTGCGCAGTGGATGGCAACAGCTGAAACAAATTGAAGCAATGACATCAGAGTACACTACCACATTTTCATCACTCCTTAGACCTTTGTTACTGTGCCAGAGACAGGGCTAATGGTCAAATCATCAGCTTTGTCTAATATCTTAACACACTTTTGTGTAAGCAATCCCACCAACGCAGCATTTGTGTGCAGAAGTGCACGGAATTAGATGAATGCTAAATTTTGATAAATGTCACAACATTGCAATATAATAAATAATAATAATAATAATAATAATAATTTATTTGATAATTAAGATGATGATAATAATTATGGGCAGCCATAAGCTGATATGGACTTACTATCCAAATATTGACAGAATGCAACAAATGAACGGAACAGGTTAAGAATCCCAACTGGCAGGAGGCAAACTAGTTGGCTACATACAACCACAGCAGAGGAGTTGAAGCAGGGACTACCTGGCTCAAAGCCAACTAGTGGTCAGAGCAGGACTTGAACTCAGGATCACAAGATTTCAAGTCCAGCGGCCTAACCACTCAGCCACACTGCCTCCACAGCGCCACACATCATTGGTGGCTGCATGGCAATGTAAATCAAAGGAAAAGTCATTCAGAGGTTAAACTGTGGTGCCCTGTTTCTCAACCATTCATTACAAGTGCTAATGAGT
>BLFN01000225.1:2488679-2493679 GCA_014634225.1 Acropora yongei | reverse complement strand
TTGAATTGGACAGGCTTAAATCATCCACATTAAGAGGCTGGAGGTTTATGCCTTTACACTGACTGATGTCACCTCTTATTATTGTCGCAACAGTGTAGACCATCTTGGCGTCATCATTTTGATGTGAAGTAAGTGTAGCTCAAGTATGTTGCATTCCCTTTGCTTGATCAGGGGCTGGTAAGCTGCTGGCAGCATTAATGACATCGAGTAATGATACTGAGCTTGAAAACACGAGCTCTGGTTTTGTGCTTTTTGGCTGGTGGAAAACTAAACCTTCCTTGAAATGGGACACCAATCTTGACTTTAGCTTCTGTCTCGTATAACTTTCACAGTCGACACCTTTACTTTGCAATGACCCTTTAAAGATGTTAAGGAGGCTGTTCATATCGTAAGCATTCCCAGCTTCGATTTTAGGTGTAATGATGGATATTAAATCATTAAAAGCTTCGTCATGCTTAGTTTCTTCCTTATCGCGGGGAACTTGAAACCTCAAATTCGACTTGCTTGTGTATGAGCCATAACAGGATTTATGGTACTTAGCCTCGGCTGCTATCAAATCCTTGACACTTCTCAGAGTGTGAAGCATTTCCTCGTCGTTCTTTGCTTCTGCCACCTTCTTTATGCTGTCGCAAGCCTCAAATGTTGCAATGTTAATAAGTTTCTTGTCCTTCTTATGCGTTTTGTTCTTGCAAAAAAAAACATTTCGACCAATCGAATGATATGCGCTGCACACGTTTGGCTGTACTCTCTGGCATTTTCGCTTGCTCACAATTTTGGTCAACCACGTACCGAAGATTTTGTCGACTTGTGTAAGTCTCATAGCAACACGAGTGCCATACGATTTGTCGGTCGGTTAAGGTGGGCGAATCGTGCTCTAGGCGATCAAACACGTCATCTCGGCGGAGCTCCATTGCACTCAGGAAATTCTGTATTTAAGATACTTGGGCTTTTCTAACGGGTTTATCGTCTGATTCTTGGCAAATGATACAAATATCAAAATCTGAACTTTTTTTTCTCTTTGCCGGCTTGAGCAAAATATCGCACGTACCTTCGTGATCGTCCATCCCATAGGTTTTTTGAGACTGCAAATATAAATCGAAAAATATTTTATATTGCTATGATCCTGTTACAGCCAAAACCTGCCCATTCACCGTATCAGCCTTGTTGTAAACTTTGAAATTAACCTTGATATTCGACGGTCTCATCCTTTTTACTGCTGATGGTATCTACGTATGTCTAAACACAATATTGGAACGTCTTGTGTAAGTGGAGGTAACCACCGTATTTATTACACAAAGTACTGCTCTCGTATGAACACTCCAAAAAAAGAGCGCCGCGTTCACTTGAAATTAAACACGTGGAATCGAAAGTGGTGCTCTGAAGCGACTTACCTTCCTTTGCATGCTCTTGGTCCTCCAATATGCAAAAAAGAGAGTGGCATTCCGCCCCCGAATAAGCGACGTCTTACTAAAACGTTAAAATTTATAAAGGCCGCAACACTTTTTCAAGTCATTAAGGATATTAAATTTGCTTTACTTCATCGGCATCAAGAACTCCTCTGTTATAGGTAATACTGAGGCTACATTTAGTTTACACTACAAGGTCTAAGGTCTTCTTTTGAACATTAATGTGTTTAATATGGTGCCGACCTCACATTAGAAAATAAAACCGGGGAGTTTTATAAGAGTCACGGCAGTGTACGTTGCCTTAAATTTGTCTGTCCAGTCGAAAAACACCTCCACTGAGAAGCAACTCAAAGAAACATTTTAAAGTCGGAAAATCAATAAAAAAATTACAACGTAAATTAACACAGGAATACAGTACACGTACAGGAGACCCTCAATAAGTATTCAGAAAGGAACTAGAGACGTACTTCTTTTGGTGCTTGCTGTTTTAATCTACTGTACGAACTACTCGCAAAGAAGTTTTCACCTACTTAAACTTACACCGTCAACAGAGAATGAATTAAAAATTATTTCGGGTTTTAATACATACCTGGTAAAGGGTTGTTTCTTTAAAGGAACATCACGAAAAGAGCAAAGCTATCCATTTGCACGAGAAAACTTCTCCATAAAACTTCTCCATAACGGTTGTTCTAAATTCAAACGTACGCTTTAAAGTCACGTGACTTTAAGAGGAGCCCTCTCAAAGAACCAAGTTCAAAACCGATGATTCTTATCTTTCAAAACGTGAACTTTGAAAGAAAAAACAATTAACAGGGCTCTTAGGTGCTTGATAAGAAAATAAAAAGTGTTCTGTACGCTAAAAAGCCAAATTTTCAGTATTATAGGTAAAGAGGAGGTCAATCTGTTTTTGAAAGAGTCAAACTAGTCTTCTCCTTGTACTGACTCACCATATATATTTAATTTGCTTTTACTAAAATAGTGCTTTCTGAGCATCCCTTCTTCTTTATTTTTTTAAAGTACTGAATCCTTAGATTTTCGTCATAAAAACAAGTTTTTTTTCCAAGTTTTACTGCAGCCTCGTTTTAAGTTTCTCACACTAGTCGGTAAGGTTTTTTTAATTGATATCTTGTGGTTTTCGATTAAAAGTATCATTTCTAGGCGTGTAGTGTCATATTTCTGACCTGAAGATGAGACTAACTGTGTGAATTGACGCAAGTGATCAGTGTAATTACATGTATAAGTTTAGCCTCGTTTTTATGCCATCGACCTAGGTTTGTGAGGGCGGCCCGTTTTGGGCAATTTTATGGACATTCTCACCAAGATTCGGCATTTCATGAAAGTATTTGACTGTATGTGGCCTGCACAATAATTTCAAGCTAGAATACAGCAAAAATATAAATGCCATGAGGATCTACAAAAAGTGTCAGTTGACTGTTTTGATATTTTCACAGCTTTTTCTCGTTAAAGGTCACGTGATCAGTCATGTGATGGGCACACACATCATTTCACATTTAAATGATGGAATGTTTCTAGTTCTAATTGTTCACAGCCGATTTGAGTGAAAATTGTCAGAAAACTGTAGTTTTACACGGCAAACATGAGGTAAGCCTCGTCTTCGCGTCGTTCATGCGATGATGGTAAATACGGCTCTGTATCTCATGAGTGATACCACAATCTGACACTACATTGTACCTGACATTAAAGAGGAGGCATTCATCTACAATAATCCGCTGTGAAACCTTTTCTGTACTGTGGGTTGTGCAAACTCCTTAACTAACGCCTTTTCAGGAAATAGCTCCTTGACTATGATGCGAATAACTGATTTCAAACTTTTCCCACGAAAAAAAATGCAGTGTCTGTTGGGTTGGAGACAAAATGTACTTCCACTACTCGTCACAGAATCGTCGGCTGTTGGCAATTAATGGTAACCGTCAGTTTCGCGTATGGAGCCGATTCCATGTCCGAACGAATTTTAACAGGGAATTGATAATCCAATAATTTTGCACACATTCAAACATTGAAGAATTATTTTAATTGAAATCAGTCCACATTAAATGTGTGGCAAATATCTACAAGTACACAAAGGCGATAAAAGGAGAAATTGACCCTGACCGGGAGGTGAAGTTCGGAGAGATCGTGAGTAAACGGTCCGTAAGTTATGTAGGGCGAAAAGTCACAAACATGTCATTCTTCCAAAGCGATCATATTCAGTCACGGCATAAATCGACGACTCTCCGAAGATTGGGTCCGAAGATCGCAAATGACGTCATGTCATTTTGAAGTATGGAAATGATGCTGACCGCCAGCGACAGGTCGCATGACCTATTCCCAGGCCCCGAGTGGTGTGTGAGAAAAAATTTTCACGTTAATGTTTCGCTTCACTCAGTCAGTGGAAAATTTAAACAACACTTATGTAATTAAAAGAACAATTGCACAGTTACCAAAATGCTTGTGACATGGAAAAGGCACAACAAGCACTACTGAGCAGTAAACAATAACAAGAAGCAATGGGTTGTTGTTTACTGGCAAGAAACAAAGTTATTTAGAGCTTGTATACAGCCAGCTGTCGCGTGACAACAGGTTTTCAATTCCTGTGAAGTTCCAGACCATTGAAAAACATACTTTTCCTTGCTCATAATGTGCCTTTTGAGCTATATATCAAAGTCTTTCAATATAAAGTTCTCAAGTCAATGTCATTTCCCAACACAAAGTTATCTAAGATACTGTAAAAATTCCAAAAATAAGGCCCGAGCTTATAGTTTTCAAAGGTTTTTTTTTAGGGACTTATTTTTGGAGGGGCTTGTACAGTGTATAGAGGGTGAAATTTGCATAACCAAATCGATCGAGATAGCTTATAGTTAGCAGACAAACAGTCCAATAGAAACAAGGGCGTAGCCAGGCGGGTCCTGGGGTGCCCGTGACCCCCCCTTTTGAAAGCTATTTTTAACCACACAACCTACAACAGGTGGCGGAAATGCCATGACGATATCTTGGCCATAGTTAAAAAGCGCTTTTTTTAGACTTTTTCTTTTTAATCAAAAACACGGCGTGGAGGTCGACATGACAATCTGGTGAGTACTCTCACTTTGTCACAGTGTGACCCCCCCTTTGAAAAATCCTGGCTACGCCTATGAATAGAAAGTTATGTGTTACCGAACCATTCATTTTTTGCTTTGTTTTATTTTGTAGTTGAGGGCAAGGGCTGCATTCGGAGGGGCAATTTAATCGAGGGTCTTCTGTTACGAGTTTGGGGGGCTTACATTTATAGGGGAATGTACATCAAAGGAATCTGAACACTATTTTTACTCACTGACAAGAGAATTCATCCTCCTTTAATACTCTACACGACAAATTTATCTTAACAGTAAAACAGGCTTTGAGTCAAAGGTTAATTTTATGTGAAACAGAAAAGTTCAAAATTAATGTCTCAAAACTATAAATAAAATAGTATGAACAAATTTAAGCATACTTTATACAGTACCTTTTAACGTGGAAAAGATTGTCAAGGTAGAGTAAGAAATTAAAATTGCTTACTCTACCTTGACAATCTTTTCCACCTCAATAACATTTTACACCTTGATCCAAGGGCATACC
>BLFN01000225.1:2436483-2441483 GCA_014634225.1 Acropora yongei | reverse complement strand
TCTCTCTGCGTTTTTCTTTTCTTTTTTTTTTTTTGCCCAACATTTATCTATAGCATAAAGCAATATATATGTATGTACAAACAATGACAATAACAATGGCTAAACAAGTTAGGGCTAAAATGAATTTAAGCACTGGAGCCCCCCTTCCCTCTTTATTAATTTTTTTTTTTCTTTATTTGTTCATTCATTTATTTTATAACTTCTCATTGATGCAATTTGTTTTCCTTTTAAATCAACGTAGTGTAGTGTAAGTAAATGATGTAGCGGTATTGTAAGTAAGTTGTGTTTTTACTTTTTACAATTAAAAAAAAAAAAAGGTCAACTGCTTATCACCCTCAAAGTCAAGGAACTCTTGAAAGATGAAAATATTGAGAAATATTATGAAAATCTACTGCTTCGAGACTGTAAAAGACTGGATTGACAGCATTCGTTTGCTACTGTTTGCTGTTCGAGAATCGGAGCAAGAATCTCTCGGATTCAGTCCCTTTGAGCTTGTGTTTGGACACACTGTGAGGGGACCTCACAGTGTCGCTCAGAGAGAAGTTACTGCCCAGTACGAGTGAGTCTGTTAATCTTTTGCAATATGTCTCAGATTTTCGTACTAAGCTTTTTAGAGCTGTGAATTTGTAAGAGCGAATTTCAGTCCGTCTCAAATGTCTCTGAAGAGGTAGTAAGACGTAGATGGCGTTAAGCTTAGCCTTAAGCCGGATAACAACCCTGGATAGACGTAAGCAAACAGTATTGTATTATCACGTTAAAATGTTAAAGCCTTACGTAGAAAGTTATGAAACAATGTAATTGTTAATGTCGCGACTTCTGAGCCTGAACAGCGATTGAATAGTGAGTGTAATAGAGATAATTATGGCTCCATTGACGCAACAAGACTCACGAACCCTGATGTGCTGCAAAACCAGGATGCCATAGTCTCACACCTATCAGCTAGGGAGTCAACACCTAGACTTAGCGATTCTATTCCAGGAATTTAAAAATCTGTTTTCTGATGTTCCCTACAGGAGAATTCAGACTTATTACGACCTAGATGTTGGTAATGTTGTTCCGGTTTAACAGCACCCCTGCTTCCAACATTTATTGGAGAATGACTTCATTGAGTCCAGTAACAGTAATCGAATGTGCTTGTTCCTAAACCAGATGGTAGCTTTGGGATGTGCATCGACTACAGGAAAGTGAACTGTGTGACTAAAACAGACACATTCCCTATTCCGCGGATGGATGACTGCACTGACAAATCGGGAAAAAAATAGATACGTTACCAAAATTTGATCTTCTTAAAGAGTTCTTGCCAGTTTCACTATCAAATCGCGCCTAGGAAATTTCAGCCTTTACGACACCAGATGACCTATACCAGAAGTAAGTTAGATCTTTTGGTATGAAAAATTCATCAGCTTCTTTCGAGCGTCCCATCAGCGAAATCATTTGCTGATCTAGATCGCTGTCATGCCCACATTGATGATGTTATCATCTATAGTAACACGTGGGAAGACCACTTGAGGATAACCTGCGCGTAGGTTTTTTTGGAAAAACTGAGTAGAGCCAAGTTGACCATCAAGTTGAATCCCTACAGACGTGATTTCACCCACGTATCTGGGGCACGTCGTCGGGCTAGTTCAAGTCCAGCCTGTGAGTGCAGAGGTTGAAGCCATTGCCAGCTTTCCACGCCCAGAGAACAAATAAAAAAACAGCTAATGCGTTTTCTTGCCATGGCAGAGTACTCCCGCAAGTTTGGTTCGAATTTTGCCACCGTTGCAGAACCATTAACGAAATTACTGAGTAAGAGGGTGAACATTTTTGGGAATGACCACTGTATAAGAACGTTTGAGGAGTTAAAATTCTTCTAAAGAGGGCTCCTGTGTTAACGGTACCCGATTTCAATACACTGTTCAAGCTTGTTGTTGATGCCAGTGAGGTGGGTGCTCTTCTTTCGCAAGACGATGAGGAAGGCGTGGAAGATCCGGTTTGTGATTTTTCCAAGAAGTTCAATAAGAACCAGAGGAATTACTTGATAACAGAAAAGTAGAGTAGGGCTTTGGTACTAGCACTGCATTATTTTGAAGTCTATGTGAGCTCTTCTGGTTTGCCTATTGTTGTTCACAGTTATCACAACCCCCTCGCCTTTTTTGACAAAATGAAGAACAAGAATCACACGCTTCATTTTTGATGTTACGGAATATAACCAGGAAATTAGCACAGCAAAGGCAAGGACATTGTCTTTGCAGACTGCCTGTCAACAGCTTGACCCAGTTGCAAGAAAGTTCTGGAAACTCTGTTCTCTTTAAGGGGGGAGGTGTGTGTAGTAGAGTACTTCTGGAAGATTTTATTCCTGCAATGGACTTTCCTGGAACATTCCAATTAAGATGATGTAATTTTAGTCGTAATGGCGTCAACAATGGTTAAATGATCTAACAGTGTTATAAATAGCAGTCAAGCTAAGTTTTCAAAACTCTCTGGAATGATTTGTAAACCGTATACAAGCAGTAACTTTCAGTAAGCGGGAGTTATAGTTGTGATTGTACGTGGTATGTTGAAAACAAGTTTTTGCGTGTTTGTGAAGAAGTCGCTACGACAACTGAAGAGACGGTTGAGGAGATGCTCCATATTATTGGAAAGAAGACTTGTGGCATTTGAAACGATTTTTAAGTGGACAGTAAGTTGGTTTCACTGGAGCCTGAAAGTTGAGAATACTTTAATAAGATTTTAGTGGTCATTCCTCAGTAAGTAGAAACTAAGATTTGTATAGTTAAGAAAGTTGAGGTTGAGGTCAACAGAATCTTATCCCGTCTCTTTGACGGTTAATTTTACCGTAACAATAGCCTATGGCTTTTTTCTTATGCCTATAGTGCTCCGCTGTTGACAATGCTTCACCCATCATAAAGTAGGGATCTACATGGAAATCTTTACCTAAACTGATTGAGACCACGGTCGACGCGTAAAACAATCTGTATGTGATCTACGCAGCAATAATTGTTTTTCCCTTTAATTGAGCACCTTTTTCAAGTTCTTCTCAAGAGGAAGTTACAATTAGAAAGTGCTTTCATGTAAGCAAGTTCACGGTGTCACTGTAAGTAAAGCCTGCCGCAACAAATTTCCAACCGGCAACATATTAAACCATTTGTTGCTTGATAAGATCGCTTGATCACACGTGACTTGGGAGCGAGCTCCATCTCAGGATGCTTTAACTCTTTGGGAGCGAGCTCCATCTCAGGATACTTTAACTCTTGAACAGGTGAACCATTAACAACTCCAACAAGCAGCAGAAGACTCAGCAAAACAGTGATTCTCATCTAAAGATAAAATCAAAAGAATGATTTTGTTAACCTTTTGCAGAAGAAAGTTATTTGTCTGAGTTCATTACCAACTGAAAGAAGGAAGCCATGGCTGTTGAAGGAATGTCAAGGGAAGAATATCAGAAGCACTTTGAGAATTTGAAAGCTGAAAACGAATTAAGACGAAATCCTCTAGTAAATCGACTTATAGTTTTGACCAGAGGGCAAAAATCCCATAATGCATTGCGGGCTGAATTAAGGTTTCGTAAGGTATCTTGATATGGCTTTGATACGAAGGCTAATTCGTCAAGACCAGAAAAAGTGGAAATACAAAAACAACTGAAAAAAATATATTGGTCAAAGCAGACTTTCTAAGCATAAGCTTTGGGTCGTGGACAATTTTCAGAAAGGAATGAACATGGCTGACTTTGCGATCAAATAGCAACCGTTGGAGTTTATCAGCTCGAAACCTTGGTAGCAGGAAAATATTGTCACCAGGAATAATTTCCTTTGCTGCTAGAACATTGATTTGAACAAAAAGAAAATTTGCAGAAGGAAGTATGGGAATCCATCCCCGGATTTTCTCAGTTATCATATTTTGTGATCGTTTTGTTTTAGCGTGCCTATTCCGCGATTGTGAAGTCTTTGGTAGCTGACTATTTTAAGGTTACTTTGTATTCTTAAGATTCTGAGCGTCAGCATTTTCTGATTCTTTGAAATCATTTTCTTTACAATACGCGGTCAGGTTCTGCCAAAATTAACTTCTTTTTTCCGGGTCTGGAAAAAATGAGGGGCTTTCAAATAGAATGCAAACAATTCTAAGGACCTGTATTTAGTTTATTTAACAAGCGAACAGTTCCAACATTTAGATCTTCAAATACCGTGCATATCTAGTAATTAGGATGTGGTTTCTCCCATAAAACAGACAGTATAAAAAGATTAGATTATTACTTTAACCAATGGCAACAGACAAACAGTAAAAACAGATCAAAATTCACAAACATAACTCCATGGTTCATTTATATCAATGCATTAAGTTTTTATCATACGATACAGCTTCCTTCTTTAGCTCACCACAAAGGACTCAATGGCAATCAAAGAGCTCTCTGCAGCCTATACTGGCACTATGTCTTCAAAGGAGAGGGTTAAAACAATTTGAATTACTCTGAGTTCAGACACATCTAAATAACAATTCCCTGAAAGAAATAAAGACCAAACTCTAAACCGAACCAAAGACTAATCCAGGTTGTGGTCTGGGTGAGGAACCCTACCTCATGCCAATCCAGTGCCCAAACTATTAGGCCATGTCGTTTCCAAAAAAAAGAAAAAAAATAAAGCTATGTTTCTTGCAATTCCCATCCTTCTTTCTACACAGTCATGAAGATTCTATTATTAAAGCAGATTCTAAAACAGCATGCAGTGTTGCCATAAATGCCGTGATTTGTTCCCTTTTTGTTCCCCAAACTTTAAGACAGCACCAATAAGCATAAGCCTAATCGAAGCAAGCCATAAGTTTCAGAAAAGTGCACAGGGTAATAAAATGACGAAAATGCACAAAAAATAACAATTTTCTGTGTAACGCATGATTTTGAAAAAAAAAAAACAAACAGACAAACACAGCAATACAAAACAAAAACATAAGGGTTTAAGCTCCCTGTGGAGAGTCATTTCAAGCATTGCAAAAATTACGAATTTAAGATACTGGTGAAGTGATATATG
>BLFN01000225.1:2359806-2360842 GCA_014634225.1 Acropora yongei | reverse complement strand
TATATGAGATGGTCGCAACCCTTTCACCAACAGTTTCCAATCACTGAATGATAATTAAAATTGCTGGTTGATTTATTTTGCTAGAGAAAATTTTGGGCGTCAGCTACATTTAAAACTGATCAACTTACAGTCAATCCACAGTAGAAGAATGTTATAAAGGTAGAAAATGTCATCAAGTTGTAGAAAATGTTACATGAACGTGGAAAATCTCGTCAAGGTAGAAAAATACATCATCAAGGTATAAACTGCTACATGAAGTAAGTAAAATGCAACATCAAGGCATAAAATGGCGTGGCACAGCGGGATTGACTGATGCATTAATTAACTCAAGGCACTATCTCAAGATAGAAATTGCAGCATTGAAGTGAAAATGGGCAATCTGAATTCATTCTGAAACAAACAGTGCGCCAAATTGCGGTTCTTGTATCAGTTGGAATTTAAGTATCAGTTGGAAATTAAGTAATGGTCGAATACTGTGCACCAGAAGGAAAAACCTCATGTTTCCTCCACCATCCTTGACACTGACGGCGCGCCATACACAATCACTCCATGATGCTGCTTGAAGAAATAGCTTAAATCACCTGTCATTCTTTGAATTAAGGAAGCTATTGACTTTCTCTTTCTATTCGTCGAGGATTTTCTATGAGGCAAAATACATCAACGGAATTGACGTATCAAGTAAGCTATGATCTTCGCAGATATGAAAAAAATTTATGCAATTGGTTGTAGAAGCCTGAAAAGGTTTTATACAATTGCGTGTAGAAGCCTGAAAAGGTCAGGACCTCAAACCCCTGGGGTCTGAACCCTCGACCTCGCGATACCGGTGCGACGCTCAAACCAATTGAGCTATGAAACCGCAAAAACGTTGAGAATTATTTGCACGTGTCCGAAAATAATAATATTTGGATTAAGTAATTTGCATGGTAAATTCATGGCGTTTTACTACCTCTGTAATTGCAGCTTTGAATTCACACAACCTTTCTGGTTTCGATTCGAGAAACAAACGGATTAAAGTGGACAACTTAGCCGCCATTTT
>BLFN01000225.1:2329806-2332306 GCA_014634225.1 Acropora yongei | reverse complement strand
GATACGGGATGATAAATAGCCAATGAGGCCCGTAGTGCCGAGTGAGTTGGCTATAATCATCTCATATCCAACAAGCACGAGTGGAGTAATTGTTTTATTGAAAACACCCCCAAGATATTGGACAAACCTTCTCGAATTTGTTCCCGAGAGTCAAAAAAAAGTCTGAAAAGGTTAGTGAAATGTAAGTATTAAATCAATTTGTAAATTGTCTCAACTTGCATTGTTTTGCTTTGACTATTAAACATGGATGCTTAAATTGTCAAAATAATGTTTTTACCTTGAAATATTTTCATGCCATTATTTGTGGCTTTCTTTGTGCTCCCTGGTGTTGTGTTTTCTAATAGTTCAATGACTTCCTTTTCATTCAACTCCAGTGCAAAGCCATTTTCACCAGCCGCCATTGTGTTTTGAGAGAAAATGTTTTTTAGCTCCCTTTAATTTCAGGCTGACGCGTATGCTTACCATATTTGTAGGTTATGTTATACTGGCTCATATACCATAATGGCTAAGCCAATAAAGAGTCTTGAATTGCATTATCCAATGATCCAGTTTTTTAAATATCTTATTATTTGAATATGTATAATGTATAATTCCGTTTTTAGCTTAACTGAGACCAAAAAGTAACAACTCTGAAAACACATAAATATATATTAAACCTTAGTCAACCAACTGTTTTCGCTTTAGAGGCCTTTTTATCATTATTTTGACCATATTATGCATTCTGTTATTGAGTACGTTTTCAAAACAGCCTTGGACCAAACATTAAATGAGATAAACTGTGGTTAGGAGTGTATGCAGGATTTTAACAACTGAAATCTTTGAGAGACAAGTCTGCCCTAACGAGGCTGAGAACTACTGAATCTTCCCACCAAGGAAAGAATGGGTGAGGGTTAGGGTTGGTTGGAACCATTTCCCCCAACAGTTTCCAATCCCTGAATGACAATTAATATTGCTTGTTGATTCATTTTGTTAGAGAAATTTTTCTGTGTTAGCTACATTTTAAACTGATCAACTTAAATTCACCCCTGAAAAATGTTATTAATGTGGAAAATCTCATCCAGGGAGAAAAATGCAACATCAAGATAGACGATCTCATGCAACATGAAGTAAGTATAATGCAACACCAAGGCATAAAATGGCGGGACACAGCTGGAATTGACTGATGCAACTCAAGGCACTACCTCAAGATAGAAATTGCAGCAATGAAGTGAAAATGATTTGAAGGCAACCTGAGTTAATTCTGGAACAAAACGTTCGCCATAATTGTGGTCTTGTATCAACTGGACTTTCAAATTAAGTAATGGCCGAATACCACGTGCGCACAAGAAGGGAAAACCTCATATTGTTTCCACTGCCATCCTTCACACAGACGGTGCACCATACACAATCACTCGATGATGCTCCATGAAGAAATAGCTTAAGTCACCTGCCATTCTCTGAAATAAGGAAGATATTGACTTTTCCTATCCATTTGTCGGGAAGTTTCTAGGAGAAATAACAAAATATATCAATAGAATTGACATATCAATTATTTCCATGTGTACGAAAATATTTGGACTAAAAGAATATTGCATGGTAAATTCAAGGCGTTTAACTACCTCTGTATTAAATTGCTGCTTTGAATTCACACAATCAAGGAAATAAGACGCGTACTTTTCTGGTTTCCAGTCGAGAATTAAACTAATCTAAGTACGTGAACAAGACAACTCAGCTGCCATTTTCTTTTGTAACAAGGTACGCTGTGTATGGAGAGATCTTACGTACCGTGGCATTTTACTAGCTTTGCATCATCTTCGTTCGAACTTTCCTCGGTTGAGCTGCATAGATGGCTTGAGGTGATCTGCATTTTTAGAGGCAAAATCTATCCGAATTACACTGATCAATCAAACATTAAACCATGCCTTGGAAGTTTTGTCAAGGTATTAAAAGCTGTTAAGCACAATGCAATGAGTTCAAACAAGGCATGCAATACAATCATTATGACTTGAGTTGAGCTTGACTCTGCTGAGAAAACCTAACCTTCAGGTTTTCTTATATGGACCACACGACTTACTTTTCGGTGGAAGAAAGTACCGTGTACAAATCTTAACTCAACAAAGGAAAGCTAGCTAGGGTGGGAATTGGAGGTCCTGACAAGTTTTGTGTCAAGCAACAGATATAATAGAGTCATTTTTCTCCACAGAAAAGTGTTTTCATTTGTCAGGGATTTTGCCAAACTGCTTCAAGTTGGATGACTGTTATAAAATGATTGTGCCAAAGAACTTAGTCATCTCATTGATGTTAAATTTTCTTGTCTGAAGCTAACCATGACACCTCAGCTTGGCCTTGGCAGGATTCCATTCAGCAGTGAACTCCTATTTGCTGTCTCCATTTTGAGAGAAAAGTGAAATCAATGAAGCTGTCTTTAAAATGACGGAGGACGCCATTTCCTTTCTTGGACGCAAAAATAAAACTCAAATTAAATCTCCTCGTAATTGAACTGGATAAAATGAAAATATTT
>BLFN01000225.1:2062318-2064818 GCA_014634225.1 Acropora yongei | reverse complement strand
GAAATAAACATAGGATGGCAGTCGAGCCAATAATGCGACTAACCAGACCTGAGGTGGTAGAAGTATTAAGAAAGGTGGCACTTGTGGTACACACGCTTGTTCCGGAGAAGTAGAGATTTTGGACCTCAAATCAACAAGGTGTTTGTTGTCATCCTGTTGCTATCTCTCCTGGACCTCTTGGTAGTGTTTTGGCACTTGATTACGATTTTGTTTCCTGTTGATCTCGATTACTCAAGATAAGACTTCACCAACCAGCCGATGTAACAGAGCTTCAAAATGGGCTGAAAGATGTGAGAGATCTATGCTTCAGTAGAGGTGTAGCCTTTATGGCAGAGCGTGGTAACGCGTGCGTAAGATTTAAAGACATTGAAGGGAACGTTAGACTAGCCCCACCTCTCTACGTTCACGTGCTGATCTGGAGAGGATACTGAGTAACTACAACCTCTCCCTGGATGGAACCGTTCCAACTTTACGCAAGCGCCTTTCTCAGCACTTAGACCAGCTAGAAGCAAAGGTGACGAAATGTGTTTTGCAAACTGATGTGCTGCTTTCAAAGCCTGTAGCAACTGAGAAAAGTTGCAGATACGCTTTTCACAACGGATGCGGCAGCAGGGAAAATCAAGCTGATTACTGGTTTGTCAGGGACAACGAACTTTCTAAGTCACCTGGGCATTTTATATGACAGCTTTGTCAAAGTTTGTAAAGGTAGTACTTCTCAGGCAATTACGCCAGAGGAGGTCAGTCAGAATGTTGAGAAGGTGAACGATTACATCAAATCCACGGTAAGAAATGTAAAAGACAGAAATCACCTCAAAGAACGTTCAGCAACGAATGGTCCTCAAGGAACTGTGTCTAAAAAGACGCAAGATTCTTTCTAGCTCCTGTTGAATGGTGTAAACAACCTCGTAAGAAATGTCACAAATGTCAGCTCAGAGTACAAAAATAGTATTGACTGGCAAACTTTACTTACAACTCAAGGAGAGAACCTACATGCGGTATCGCATTTTAAACTTGAGACATTTAGCGCCCTTCAATATGCGATAGACTTTGGTACGATATCGAAGGAATCTTTAAAACGAATAACTAAATGGGGGGCTAAATACTATACTCATCCATCTTCCTACTACACAGAGCCCCAAACGGGAATGTCATTCAAGGAAGTGCAGTTTATGACTCCACTTCCTTGTGAGGGGCTATCGAAAAAGGATGAAGAAATAATGAAGGAATTGTTTGAGAATTACCGTCCGGTGAGGCAAAGAACCTTGAGGAGTGAAACGACGAAAGACAAGGCAGGAGCCTTGCCCCCGGCAGCGTACGCCAAGCCAAAGCCGGATGTTACTGCAAAGGTACGATTTCCAGATGACCAAGATGACAGAACCCTCCCTGCCTCCTCTGAGATCAACCCTTTAGTCTCCGATGTGTCATTAAGTTTCATAAGCGATTCCAGCATTCCGAAAGTGAAGCTCGCGTCTGCTGCTGATTTCAATCAAGTGGAGGAGTACGAAAGCGATTCTGAAATCAGCGAGGTTGATAGGGATAGTGACTCAGAGGATCTTACCATTAGTAAGCCAGTAGTAACAAGGTCCGGAAGGCAAGTCAAGGTGTGGACACGGTTTGATGTCTAGGCAAAAAAAGTTACCCGAGGCAAGCTAGACTGTACATGGAAGGATTTTGGGGCATCAAGCATGGCTATATTTTCAGACAATTTAACACGCATATAACACCATGATAGAAGGACAAACAGAACACCACTCCTACAAGTAAATGTAGGAATGTATGACGTAAGTGAAGTTGTGTATGCCCTTGTATTGAATCCTTTTTCGTAGTTCACAATTCTATACGTAAAATAATATTACAAGTGGTATGATCTATCAAGTATTAAAATGTTTCAAAAGAATAACTTAGTTAAGCCCGAGATGATCATAAGACCTTTACCTTGCTTTAAAGATAAAAAAACACAGGTTTATTAATATTTAACCTTTTGCAACTTTTTTGTTAACCGTAACTGAAAAGAATTAACTGATAGCCGTAAAAGAGACAAAAAATTAACCGATAGCCGTAAAAGAGCCAAGATTTTAGCCGATAACCGTTAAGCCACCACCCCATTGAGACCCTCACATAAGGGGCTGCGAAGACTATAAAAATAAAAAAATATATATATATATAAAAACACTTTCGAACGAATGGATCGAGTCTGATTATACATTGACGCTTGGGTTTAACGCCCTTATAAGAACATTTCGTACGCTAAGCAGTCAAATTTGTTTCTGCATTTCTTAATAAGCACTTCAAAACGCTTTAGCGGGTCCCGGGGCATTGTCCAGTGCATGTTCTTATAGTGTTTGGCAATGGCGGAGGATTGTTATGTCTTCCTATAATAATGGAGTTATGACTACTCCGAAACGACGGATTTTATCGTTCGTTTTCACAGCTTTATGTTTTAAGAAATCTCTTTTAATATGAATTCATTTTCTCTCAAAATAGAGATGCGAAAGAGGAT
>BLFN01000225.1:2015496-2017996 GCA_014634225.1 Acropora yongei | reverse complement strand
TCATTCTTTGCATTGTTTATCCACATTAAGTATATATGTAGTTTAGTTTACACACAAGTGAATAGTGTCTTTGGCGCACGCTGATTGGCTAGCTCGGAGGTGATTATCCAATCATAATCACTTCAAGCGGCGCGAGACTCTAAAATTTGATCATTTTCCAGTTCATTGTCACAGATAAAGTAGTTTTTGGTGTTATTTTTTTAAACTTTTTTTCACTTCGATGTCGGAAAGTGGTGGATGTTTGCCGCGCTGCCAGGCTAAATTAGCTGCTAAACTATTCACCTCGACCTCACAGAATAATTGTGAAATACAAATACATGAAATTACTATATATTGTAATATATTAGTTATATATACCGTATTTCCTCGAATAATAGCCCGCCCTCGAATAATCGCCCTCCGCCCTCCCCCCTCCCCCACCACTCCCCATTTTGTGTTTCCCTTATCCCCTTCCTCTCAAGTTAAAATTTGACATCTTGGGTAACAAATAAGTTTCCATTTAATTGTTCAAAACCGAAAAATAAGTTGGCTCCTCGCGCCGACCTATTTGCAGGGATCTCTGTGGCGGTAAATCTCGACGATGGAGCTGAAATGGAGTCAGATCCAGTAAAAATTATTAGTGAACATTTATTAATCAACGAAACAAATTTGAAACACTTAAAAGGCCCATGTTCCCTTCATTTTTATGTGACTAGTTTGTTCTATTATAACGGGTATAATAAAACAAAATGTTTACGGTACGACCTACTGTGAGAAATATTTAAATAATCGCTCCCTCTCGGTGCGTTGAAATATTCTACTAACTGAGAAATGATTGCAGAAAGGTAAATGGTGAATGGCGAATGGTTGCTTAAATTAGGATCCCTCTCGCTTGAATTCATTAAGCTCCCTATTATCAAGAAAATATTTTCTAAAAAAATAGTCCACAAAAGAAAGACAGATGAATAAATCTTTTCCAGTGACGTAGAGTTTTGATTTGAGTTGCATTTCCGCGTCCAAGAAAGGAAATAGCGTTCTCCGTCACTTTAAAGATAAGCGCAATTTCATTGAATTCATTTTTCTCTCAAAATGGAGACGGTAAATGGTAGTTCATTAGTAAATGGAATTGAGGGGGGCTTATTTGTGGATGGGCCTGTATACGGTGGGAAGTGTGCATTACAAAATCGATTAGGTTAGCTTATAGTTGGAAGACAAACTAGTAAAAAATCATGTGCTACCTTACCATTTTTGCTTTGTTTTATTTTGTATTTGAAGGCAATTCCCAAGTCTTATCTTCAAAGGGGTGATTTAATGGCAGGTGTTGCAAGTTTGGGGGGTGGGGGGGGCTAACATCTGGAGGGGAATGCACACGGAAGGAAATTAAACACTATTTCTAATCATTGACAAGAGAATTCATCCACCGTACTCCACAAGACAAACATCTTCCCAGTATAACAGCCTTTGAGTCAAAGGTTTAATAATATTAAGTATGGAACATAAAAGTAAAAATGTCTCAAAACTAATAGACTATCAGTATTGACAAATTTAACTTCTATACCTTGATAGCATTTTCTTCCTTGACGAACTTTTTCCACCACGATAACATTGTACACCTTGATCATACATATGTAACTTTACCATGACGCAACATTTTCTAACTTGACACTGCATTTCTACCTTGACGTAGCATATTCTCTATTTTGATATTGATATTGCTAGTTGATTCATGTTGTTAGAGAATACTTCATGTTTTCAATACCTACATTTTAATAATATTATTGTCAATTTTAATTCACTGTAGAAAATGTTATGAAGGTAGAAGATGTCATCAAGGTATAAAATGCTACATCAAGGAGGAAAAATGCAACATCAAGGCAGAAAATGTTATCAAGGTAGAGTAATGTTTTATTAAGAGAGCATAATGCTTTTTCAAGGCTGAACATTTCTTAGTGAAGGTAAAGTAACATTTTATCAATGTATAAAATTATTGTAGTTCAAGGTAAAAAAATGCTAAATCAACCATTATTAAGATAGAAAATGCAACATCATGGTACAAAAATGATATCATCAAGGTAGACAAATATTATCATTGAAACAAAATATATGGAAATTGTTCATGGTAGAAACTACAACATCACTTGAGGTAGCAAATGTACTCATGGTGGAAAATGCAACATCAAGGTAGAAAAATATACATGTAATGTTACCAAGGCAGAAAAGTTTACATCAAAGAAGAAAATGCAACATCAAAGTAGAAAATGTAACAACAATTCCAGTGCAAAAAATATAAAAGTGGATGAAATCTATGCATCCGTTAATTCCAGCGGTGTCAGCTGTGGTTAAAAATAGCGGAACTACACAGAAAAATATAAAAAGATCAACCTTTTTCAGCAGGAGTTCAAGGTTTTAACTTTCTGTTACTCTAACCATTTTTTTTCCTAATCATACAAAAGATTTCCGTTATTTCATCAATCTCCAACTCTAATAATTATTATAGTAAGATCCGGAGCTTTGAGCGTGC
>BLFN01000225.1:1985496-1992996 GCA_014634225.1 Acropora yongei | reverse complement strand
TCACTCCATGCCTTGGAATTTTTGTCAGGGTGAAGCTGGTAAGCACAATGCGTTGAGTTCAAACAAGGCATGCAATATAATCATTATAATGATGACTTGATTGAGCTCTTGATTCTGCTAGGAAAACCTAACCTTCGGGGCCTCTTATATAAACCACACGATGTTGTGACAACTTTTGTGGTGGAAGAAAGTGTCGTGTAGACATCTCAACTCAACAAGGGAAAGCTAGCCGGCGTGAGTGGGAGTTGAAGGTCCTGACAACTGAAAGTGTGAGTCAAACAACAAACAGATAGAGTCAAAGAGCTTTTCTCGACAGTGTTTTAATTCTGTCAGCGGCTTTGCCAAACTACTTTAAAGCGAAAAGGGCAGCCTTGCAAATATCCTAGACTACAGTTGACTTAGAGCGCTTTCCATTTGTCTGAACTGACCGGTCAGGCCAGGCTGTTTTTAAATGGAACGCGTGAGTTCCGAGAACTGGTTCCGGACAGACTGGTCATATTGTGCGTGCAGGGCCAATGAGTTCTGCCAGTTCTAGCCCACAATGCACTCAGAGCCGCAACCGAGCCGCGCGGATAGCGCGCGAAAATAAATAGAGTCCGCCATTTCTCAAACACGATGGAGGTGCCATTATTGAGTACATGGACACCAAATTACACCAAATTGCTTATATCTATTAAGAAAGAAAAGCAAGCCAATTTCACCTCGGGGAAAATTCGAAAGAAAGAGGCTTGGAGCACGTACGGTTGCTGAGGCTTTCAATGCCACCGACGGTGTAGTGGTTCGGGTCACTTCTGAACAAGGTGCTAACAAGTGGAAAAAACTCGAGGAAAAATTCAAGAAAACAGAGGAACACAACGCGAAAACCGGCAGAGAACGGAAAACATGTGAATTTTATGAAGAGTTATCCGACTGCTTGGGGGACAACCCCAAAATTATTCCAGTTGCTACAGTGTCCTCGGCTAAAGCAGTGGCATCAACGAACCAGCGTGAAGAAGCAAGTACTACTGATGATAGCAACGACGAATCCTCCACTCTCGATTCCACTTCACCAAAGAAAAGAAGAAAAGAAACCCCGAAAAAGAGAAGGAGGTCGAAGTCGTCAGCTTCCGAAATGATTGATTTTCTCAAAGAATTTAGGGCGGAAAAGAAGAAGGAGGATCAAGAAAGGGTGATTTTGATCGAAAGAATGCATGCAGACAAAATGAAGGTCATGGAAAGGTTTCTATCCATAATGGACAAGAAATAGAGACTGCCAGTAAGTTTATTTTATACGATACGGTTATTGCGATACAGAATTGAACACTCAAGTCAGTCGAGAATTAGACTAAGATTTCAGATTTCATTGAACGTTTAGACCTGCAAACACTGTCGGATCATTCCATTAAGTTTACTGATCCTAAATATTTTCAATTTCTTCGCTATTTATAGATGGACAATTAAGCATATAAAAGCAACAGCATTTGTTATACTGAATTGAAAGGCGCCGTTAAATTTTGCGTCACATATGCATGGCTATGTAAGAAATTTAATAAAAAATATTTTAACTTATGGGATTGTCATATGACTTCTAAAATGCAGACCATGCTGTGAAATCACCTCGTTAGTATGCTTTGCAATTTAATGAGAGAAAGTACTCCACGTCTCAGAAAGGATATTGTTAACCTCGTTGTTTTATCTTTCTATGAGCTTACATCCCTACCCACCAAAAAAGTATACCATTCAAAAAGCCTTCCCTACTCCTACAAAATGTATGTACCAATTATTGATCCTGAATTAGAATCGGAGGTGTCTTTCAAAGCCAATTAAAGTACTTGCTTTCAGATCAGGGCTATATATCCAAGGCTATACATCATACAATATTATTAAATATATTTTAAATATGAAAAGCCATAACTTTGCTACCAAAGATTGTCATGGCTAGAAATCACTATAACTATAAATTATTGCTTTACAATTTAAATTAGATGCTTGTTTTATTTGTATTTTTCTACAGTGTCCAACAAGGCAATATTCCTGAACAAAAATGTTTATTCCAGTACAAAAAAAAAATTATTTTCAGTGCAAAAAATATTATTCCCAGTAAGAAAATATTATTTCCGGTCTAACACTTTTATTTAAATTCAAATTCATGGAGAAATACAAACTTGGAAAAGATGGGATTTGAACCCACAACCCTCTGTGATCAACTAGATCAAGGAGGGTTGTGGGTTCAAATTCCATCTGGGACTCAGAATTTTTTCCAAGTTTGTATTTCTCCATGAATTTGAATTTACATTTCATATCATGTTGTTTCTACAGTATAAAACCTTTTATTCCCAGTACAAAAATATAGCATATTAGTATAATTTCAGAGGTGATTGTAAGAAATCAGGCATTCTGATTGGTCAAGAAACTGAGCTTACGATGCTACAATCACCCTGCAAAAGGTTATTATAGCATTTTAAGGCTTTCTAATGAGCCATGCCAGCTTTGAAATCCATGTAAGTAAAATGGCAGACAGTTGCTAAATTAAATTATTGTCTATGGGATTATTGAACAGAGTTCACTTTGCATTCAGTAGATAATTGTTAAATATAACGTCTTCATACTGGGATAAACATAACATTGTTATACTGGGATAAATATTTTTTGTACTAGGAATAATATTTTTGCGATAGAAATTATATTTTTGTACTGAAATAAATATTTTTGCCTTGCACTTTTGGGCCACTGCTAGGAGGAGTTTTTAAAGAAATAATAAAAATTTATAATTAACTGATAAATTTGCATATTTTATTTGTTTTGAATTAAGCATGAAACTTCTAGGTGAAGCTGCTCTATTATCCAAAAGTCCCTTGGCAACTGTTCACAAGGGCATTAAATTAAATGCTGCTCAAATATTGGACCATCATATTTCTTTTTGCAACAGCCTGGGGAAAAGGCTGGTCAGGTGGATCATCACTGTCATCATCAAAAAACTGTTCAATGCCGCCTTCATCAGCCAATAGACAGAAGTTGTGCAGCACACATCGAGCAGATACTACAGACGGCATTTCTTCCACTGCTTCCATTTCCAAACACTTCAAGCGTCTCCATCTTCCTTTCAGCAAGCCTAATGCCCTCTCAATCACCTGACGGGTACCGGAGTGTTTTTCATTGTAACGTATCTGGACAGCAGTCAAGTGGCCATTGTTTTTGAAAGGAGTTAAAAGCCATCTGTAAAAGACAAAATGGTATGCTTGTGTTGTCATTAATTATTTTTCAAAAAGTCAGCTGAAAATAATTTATTACATAAACACTGAAGTATTTTATTGACAGAATCATTGTTAATAAAGACCATTACTGAAGACAATAGATGACAGCATTGTTCATTATTATGGTATCATACAGTGCAGTAGCTGCTTAAATATAAAACAGTTACCCCCTCGAAAAATGCAACTAACCACTGGTCTGACAAGATGCAAACTGCCAGGCCAGATGAGTTAATGAGTCTCCTTAGGAGTGTAAAGTACAGAAAACTGACACTTGATTGAACCAACAACCACTGATTGATAACATATCAGGAGACTTGATTTAAAGGAAACACCAGGAAAGGCCTGAGTAGGCATTGACTTTAAATGTGACTAAATATAGAGCATTAACTGAAACAATGAAACAAAGAAATGTGGTATTATTAATGTATTGTCTTCCATGGGGTAAATTAAAGACGACAATAAAAAAAGTACCTTAAAATGATTGATTAGGAATTTTGCTTACCTCTTCAAGGGGTAGGCTGAGTCACCAAGAAGGTGAGAGTCCCCAATAAACATTCTGTCTCCTTTCAGAGAAATTTCAGAATTTCTGAACACTCGGGCATCATGTACAGAGCCTGGCCAGCCAACATAGGTATCAGTGAAAATAAGTTGGTGATCACATGTTGCCTGCCAAAAGTGCAAAAATGTTCTATTATTTGTCACAAAGGGTGATTGAGCATCAATATACCTACGGGGTGTGTCAACTCTAAGAAGGTCTGTTTTTGGTGAAAAACAAACTTTTACCAGGAATGAGGAAACTTGGAAAATTTTTTGGGAGATGCGAAGTCACAAAGTGAAAATTTTGGGAAGCTGAAGTTTTTTTTTAAATGTCTAAAAAATATTTGTGATGATATTCCAGAAGAAGACTTTTATTTACACAGGGTCCCACTATACATGCCCTTACAAAAGTTTGTTTACAGTAATCAGTTATATCACTTCATGCTCGATTGAAGATTTTTGCACTAACATGTTCATTTGTTCATGTATTTTGTCGTCCTCCAATAAAAAGTTTTTACTTTGTATGGTTAAAAATCTATTGCAAACTGTGTTTTGGTAACTCAAGGGAAGGTACTTGATGAATACAGGACAGGGTTTATTTAGAAGGGGTACCCATTTTATTTTATTTAGGAAAATGTAAAAAAAAAATTGAAAAGTGTGTTAACATTAAAATGACCCTGATAAAATATGTTCTGAAAACACCTCACATGTAAGAACTTGCAGGTATTGCAAGGAAGGTACAAAATCAGCTTGCAGATTATAGACACGTATTTTTTGCCCCCGTGAGGAAAACCTATAACAATAAATGTCCTGTACCAAAGTTGAAATGATACATCCCCGAACTCAAACGACACGCGAGTTGGTAAAAATTTGAAAAACAAAATACCTGTAAAATTATGGAATGATATCTGAGCCGATTGAGATAAGCATCTGGATGTGACGATGGGGTTCGTATGCGAATGTGGCAGCCATCAACTGCACCAATCACTCTTGGAAACCCATTGATTTCCTCAAAGCCATTGTGTATCTCTACAATTCGTCCAGCCACAAATGCAAAAGGTGAAAATTGCGTAAAAGTGCCTTACACAAGGACAAACATTTGTTTTGTGTAATAAAAAAATTAAACAGAAAATACAAATACCTACCGTTTGGCCATCTCACAACATCAGGTAAAAGATCAACGAGTGCCCTGCAAACCCGGCGAAAGCATCTTGATACACTTGATAATGAAACATCAAAGCGATCGGATATCTGCCGATGGGTTTCCTTGTTTGCCATCATCCAAAGTGCCATTGCGATCTGTTTATCAGGCTCGACCACTGGCCGTCCGAATGCATTACCATTAGGAATATGCTCGCTGGGGATAATCATTTGGGCGAGCAACTCAAACGTCGTTCTCGTCATACGAAAGTGCGAGCGAAAAACATCTAATTCGTACACGGGAACAGTCACCTCAAAGTAACCCCGAATACGGGAAATTTCTCTCCTCATAAACAATCTTAAGGCAGAGAAAAATACGACGTCCTCTTCAATTTCATTTTCCATCGCCACTTCCTCTTCACCGTACCAAAAAAACTCGCAAACAATAAGGAAAGACGGCACATCCGCCATGTTTGTTTACATTTCGAAAGACACGCAATTGCTCACGCAAACACGTCATGTCACGCGCGTAATCTCGTAGACTGGCCACTGCCTTTCCATTTGGACCTGGCAGAACCAGTTCTCCCGGGCCGGTCAGTCCAGACAAATGGAAAGCGCTCTTAGAAAGCGGGTCGACAATAATCTGGTCATAGTTTAAATGATCGATCAAGGGCAGTTTTACATGAATCCTTCTATACACTAAAAAAGTTCACCTTTATTCCTGTTAGTAACGACATTCAGTCGCTCACAGGTGTTGCTAAAACGCGGGTTAGAGAGTCAGAGGGTAAGGAGCAAAAGATAAGAGTGTCAAGGGTAAGGGTCAGACAAGACGGTAAAGAAAAACATGTCTAAAACAGCTTCTTGATGAAACTGTAACGTATTTGCAAAGTATGATAACGGGAGGAGGTTATCGCCGCTGAAAATGTACAGTAAAGCCGCTCAACTGAACAACTAATTGACGTCTGACAAAGGCAAATGAAACACTTCAGGTTTTTCTTCACCATAGATTAAAACGAAATCTACAATAACTATACCATCACAAATGGATACAACTGATCCATTGATAAACTCCTCCACAATGTGTGAATGACATAGTCTCGCGAAACTCACGAGCGACTGGTTCGCCAAATAGTAACAGAACATTCTTCTCCAAACAATTACGGATTTGTGTTTAAAATTTTACTCCAGGATAGAATATAAACACTCAGCATGCGAGGTGACTTGAGATATTCTACTGACTCAGAAAATATCGCAGAAAGGTGAAATAACAATTTCCGCTGACGTTCTCGTTTTAATGGTTGCTCAACTTAAGCTCCCTCTCACATGCATTCATTAAGCTACCGGTTTTTAAGAAAATATTATCCAAAAAAACGTCTTTTCCAGTTCAATGACGTGGAGTTTTAATCTGAGTAAATCCAAATAGTAACAGAACATTTGTGCTTAAAGAAAGTGCGTTTCTACTTACGACAACGGGTAAATAGGCCCTCCAAGAGAAATCAAATATCACATTCATGATATAACAACTTAACTTAATTCAAATGAATGATTCGAATGTCTAACCTTATGCCCCTTACTCTCTAACCCTCTTCACCTTCCACTTGACCCTCTGACCCGCCTTCTGGCAACGCTGGTCACTCAAAGCAACATTTGCAATATCTTTAAGGTTTACTGAGCAATATCAGGGATGTCACATAACTGACTGGCCAATCTCCAAACCGCTTACGTCACTTTAATTCCGGGGTGGATAGCAGAGAAACACTTAGCATTCCAGACGACTCGAAATACTCCAAAAATTATTGCAGAAAGGCTGAGTTTCTTTTTCGGATGATTTCTTCCCTGTCTTCGTATTCATGGGTGCTTAATTTAAGCTCCCTATTACGAAAAAAGAAAGTCCCCCAAAACAGATCGATTAATCTATATCAAGTTCAATTATGTAGAGTTTTAACTTCAATTTATTTCCGCCTTCAAAAAAGGAAATGGCACCCTCTGGCATTTTAAAAGTAACTACAATTTCCTTGAATTTATATTTCGCTCAAAATAGAGGTAGGATCTCGCTAGTCAATAGGAGCAAGACGGATGCCATAGTGAATTTGAGACAAGGAAATTTAACGTCAGTGTGTGACCAACTTCCTTTCTCAAAATCCTCGGTGTCGAAAAGTGGTGGATGTTTGCCGAGCTGTGAAGCTAAACTAGCTGCTAACTATTCACCTCGACCTCACAGAATAATTGTGAGATATAATCATATTAAATTACTATATATAATATATTAGTTATATATACTGTATTTCCTCTAATAATAGCCCGCCCTCGAATAATCGCCCTCCCCACTCCCCCACCACTCGCCCATTTTGTGTTTCACTTATCCCCTCCACAAAACAAATTTGAAACACTAAAAAATACGCGTGGCTTTATACCTCGATAAAACACTTCCGATCCTTCATCAAACATTACTTCCAATCTCAGCTTGGAATTTGCTCACATACGCCTTTTAATTCCATGACACCATCTAAAGACTTAACATGCCAGATCATTTGAAATACTCAAGAAATGATCACAGAAAGGCGATGTTTCATTTTCCGATAACGTTGAT
>BLFN01000225.1:1854107-1859107 GCA_014634225.1 Acropora yongei | reverse complement strand
GGGGTCCTGATCCCGCATTCCCGTCCCTTTCTCGCGAGAATACCGCTTTTCTTTCTCAGAAAAATACATTAAAAAGTCTAATTTCTTGTTTGGAATCAAGTGAAGTTATAAGAGTCAAGTTACCACCCCAAGAAGATTACGAAGCCAACACGTGTAGCATTTGTCCTTTATCAGTATGCACAACGTAGAGCTAATGTCCTGAAATTTGCACTGACCCCTATCATTTCATCCAGTAAAGCAAGCAATAGCAAAACTATGACGCACATTCTGGTGTGCTATAGCATGGGATTGCAATGTCTCTTCTGTTTGAAGGCTGTGTGACATATTAGTGTCATATTCTGTTATTGAAATTGTTACAGATACAGCTCTCTCCTGAATGACTGCCAACAGTGTTACCTGTCTCAACGCTCTCTTTTGCGGGCTCCTTCTGTTATTGATGCTGTTGATTCATTGGCTAAGCAGTATGAAAGAAATCCGTGCACTTTGGTAAGACTCTCCAAGTCTTGGTGCAAGAAGGCTCATTTTTTTGAAGATGTGTGTTTTAAAAGAGGGTAGCTTAAGCAGCAGTGGTGCATGGCAACGCCAACGAAAATGAACATTTGCGAAATGTTGACTATTCTGTGATTATTGCTTCTTCCTCACATCCTTTGTTGTCGACAGAGCACGTTGCAAATGGGCTGGTAGGAGCGCCATTGTTGTATAAATAGAGAATGAACGATTTACTGTTGTGTATTTACGTTCTTATGAAAACCTTTAATCTGGAAATTTCACATTGTCATTTGGCAGACTACTTCAAAGAATTCTACTTGTGCTACAATACTACAATAATGATTATTATAAATATTATTGTCCTGCTCTACAACAAGGACTGATATATAGTAAAATTAATGATTATTTTCAAAACTTGTTCTTGAACTCATGCACTTGTGTTCAATGGATGCAATCTTGTCAGTTGAACGAAGTTGTAAACCTTTACAGGTTTCACAAAACTCTCTCTCTCTCTCTCTGTCATTGGTCTTTAGGTTCGTGCCGGCTGTTCCCTGTTGATTCATTTTTGCCGAGATGAGTACAGCTTGTATTATCACTTCTTCTCCAAGCCAAGCCCAGGTCTTGAGTAAGTAAATCTTCCTCACAAGTGACTTTTTAATGATTTTCTTAGGGCTTTTTAATGTATTTTGTCAGGCTGAGATCTTCACAACCGACCAGCCAGATACCTTAAAATCTCAAAAATAAACCCCAGGATTTAACATTAAATTTTTAGAACTGCCGAACTGAGAGTTTTTTTTTTGCCAATCTGACTCTGCTCTTCAAGGGTGAAGTGTTTGGTCATGAGCGTCTCTCTCAGTTCGGCAAAACGGACGCATTGCATTTGCGAAATGGCCAATAACGCAGGTTATTTGTGACCATCGGTAAGTCTCCTTAATTTGTCTTTGATGAAGGCGGTCTTCTAAACAACGTCTTGTGATTTTCGTATACAGTACGGTAATAATAATTTATGACTTTGGCCAGATTTTGGCCCGGATAGAATGCACATTCTGATTGGTTAAGAGAAAGATAATTATTAGCGTGTGCAAACACAGTTTTTGACCCATAATGATGTTTTCATTTTCCTAAAATGTCGGACGAAGAATTGTTGAACTAAATTAAATAAGATTGAAACATAATTTTCTTTTAGCAGTCATGGTTCAATATTTGCTGAATAACTGCTTTCAAAAACACATTTAGTTGAAGGAATAAAAGCTGTTCTTTCACTTCGGTGAAATTCGACGAATTTCAGGAAATAGAAATGCGACCAGTGGGAGCAAATAGTTTGGAGAAAATGTATGTTCATGTTGCATACATGTTGAATTGGAATTGTCTATACATGTCGTTTGTTTGCCTTTCTTCTTAAAATTATGTTTTCATAAAAGAGATGAGTTTGCACATGTTCACACAAGCGTCGGCGAGTTTGGGTAAATTCTCGAATAGGTGCAAAGCCTTTGACGTTTTCTCTTGTGTTTGTACGATCTGTTACGGAATTCTCCCAAACTCATTTTGGTTTGCATGGTGCGTTGCAAACATACATGAAGTATTCAGGCTTCTCTACGCAATTGGTGCAATTCCATACAAAAAGAAACGAGAATGCGATTCATCCATTGATTCATTCATCACGGGAACATTTGATCCCCAAATGATCACTTCCTGCTGTCATTGACCTCATAGCTCAGTTGGTTGGAGCGTTACACCGTCATCGCGAGGGCACGGGTTCAAAACCTGTAGAAGTTCGAATTTTCAGGCTTCTCTAAGCAAATGCTAAACTTGCGTTTAAAAGTGTGAGGATCATAGCTTCAGCTGATAAAGATCTGTTTTCTATCTTTCCTGAACTTTTATTTTTACTTCTCGACATTTTCTTCTTTATGTTTCTCAATTTCATTTCAGTTCACTGTTGGAAAGCCTTTGTAGTATCCTGTACGATTCCCTTCGCCCCGTTGTCATACACATGAACCATATGGAAACTTTGACAGAACTCTGTTCGATACTGAAGGTATGAAACATTTTACCATATCATAGGCCAGAGTTGTGGACTGGAACTAGCATAGGGCAGAGGCTCATGCGCGGGAAATAATGTGCAGCTGCACCAGCCTCTATTCTGTGCTCGTTACAGTGTATCCGTGACAATACGAACCTGCCGATTCTTTTCAAAGTTTTACATCACCCCAAATAAAGGCACTACTGAGATAGGTATGTAAATATAAGGTCTTCTGTCTGAGACTTTGTGAGTTGCTTTCATACTGTTCATACGAGTTTGAACTCGTTTCAATCGATTTTTAAACATATTTAATTTTATCAGCGAAGTTTGGCTTAAGAGCATATTCTAAAGGGCCAGTCTTGGAACAACTTAATCGTGATCTGTCTAAGAGTTGGAAATAAAATTCAAAAAAATAATAATTTTGCGCAAAACTGTTCATCATTAATTTTTGTCAACGGTTGCTAATTTTTTCACACATTTTCAGGTTGAGATGATCGAAGACCATGTCCAACAAAAAGGTAACTTAAGTCAATTTGTAGTCTTTTTACGATGGTAATTTGGCTCTTATTGTTCAGTTTGATAGAAACCTCCCTTCTTTTCGTATGTCAATTATGCTCTTCCCAATGCTAATTGGTAGGAATTTACATAAGGAAAGCAAAGGCCATGCAACTAAGCACACAACTCTAAAATGGTTCACTACAGTACATACTTACTTTAATACATACTGGTAATACTTGAGCAGTTACGATGAAAACGAAACTTTCCGTAAACTGCTTGTAAACTGAGTTAGGCCAATTTTTGTTTTTAGGAGAGGAATTAGCGGCGTTTGAAGTGGTAGTGTTACAAATGTTGGAAGATGTTCAAGAACGCCTGGTCTACAGGGCCCAGGTACGCATCATCCCTCTAAGATTTGCATTTGGTTTTGTTGTTGGTGTTTTGGTTGACAGATTAGTAGTCAGCTTTGCTGGATATTGTATTATTCCCTGAGCGTGATTCTGTTTCTGATTTCGATAAGAAACTGATTGGCATGGCATTAAGTCGTTGTAAACATGAATGCCAAGTAGTTGTTTAAAATAGTTGTTTGCCACTGACTTATAATATATAGGTGTTTGTTAAGACGTCTTGGCTAACTCTTCAAAATGATGTATATATTAACAATCGTTATTTTAAACGATATCATCTCCTACCTACAGCTACTCCATATTTATTGCGAAGTAGTTTGTGACGTCAGATCAGGGACAGACCCATGTCCCCTCTGATTCAGGCTTGAAACAAGAGATGGTTTCCTTTTCCTAAGTTTGGAAACTTATAAAGTCAACATTTGGTAAAAACGGTGCATTGTGTTTAAAAAGAGGCAAAGTTGCATTTTTCCAAAAAAAAAAATGTATTTTGTGGCTTGCTGAAGTGAGCTATCAAATTAAATTCTCCACTTTTACTTGTATTACTCCACAGGCATACATCGAGAGTGACATACAGAAGTATTCACCTGCGCCAGGGGACCTAGCATACCCAGAAAAACTCATCATTGTAAGTATTGTACTTCACAGCTATTATTTCATTTCATTCTCAAGCTAAGCACAGGTGCTAATTGAATCAGATCAAATCAAGAAAGGTCTCTGATGATAGAGGAGAAAACTGGACTACCACGAGAAAAACCTCTTGTAGCACAGTACAGTACGCCATGGTAATTATGGCGAGGAATTTATGTGGCACATTTTCTATTGACATGCTCGATTGCGCTTTACAAGGAATCGATGTATGGGTGAGATCGGGCATCAACATGAAAACCATTCGAGCCAAGCAAAGGACAGACATTTCACCTGTTTGGGACAATTTGAGCAACATGGAATTATCGCGAAACACTTAACCTACCGCAACAAAATTCTATGACGAAGTGACGTTTTCGCTGCAACCGCCGTCTTAGCTGGTTCTTAAACTTGCTAATAACCGCTGTTGTTGTTTTTAGATGACGGGTGATGCTGACAAGGAGGAGAAAAGTACTGAGGCTGAAGAAAAAGGATCGAGTGGTGGGTTTCGAGTGAAAAACATTCGAAGCAGAAGGAAACTTGTTTAAAACAGTCAAATAATTGATTACAGCACAGCAACGGCCGGTATCGCAGAAAAAAAGACCTGAATTTTTCAGGTCTTCTTTCGTTAGTGCTTAATAGCATTCTAACTGTTACGATCGTGTCAAGTTTGTGCTTTAATCCACAGTTCAACATATGGTTTTCGTATGTATTATAAATCCTTTTTGATCTTCTGCGTTATTATAAACGCACATAAATGACCAGCTCCTGGTTGGCCTCCTAGCTGATTTGGTAAATCATTGCTCAGAAATCGCAATTTTAGGTTTCGAATCCCATTCAGACCTTCCTTTTAATTGTGTCTGCTAATAAGTATTGCAGAGGTTAGGTTAAGCATGAGTTTTTCCCTTAAATGGCATTCTAACTGCTATGACTTCGTGAACCTTATGCTTCACTGCGCAGTTCAA
>BLFN01000225.1:1832340-1837340 GCA_014634225.1 Acropora yongei | reverse complement strand
AGAGCACTCATTATTTTTACAGAGAAATATATTCATTTGACTGGAAAAGTACATTCAATTATCATTTCTTCAAAAGTCTGTCAACCTTCATTGGTTCTGGATATGTGACATGTCTGGCTCCAATCTTCAATTGTTCAATCTTTAGTAAAGGCGGGCTGGCAGAAATCCAAATGAACTTTTTCAAAGGTACTCACGGATTGCAATTACTTTAGACCCCTTTTAGTCCCTGAAGGGTTCATATGTTTTAGCAAAGGGGTGCTGGGCAGATGTGTTCAAGATTGCAAGTAATCAGATGCCCACCGATTTCAATAAGGCTCCTAAAGTGTTCTCTCACACAAGAATACAGACCAGAGGTGGCAGAACATTTTGAAAGGTTGGGGGGAGGTTGGGTGTAGGGGAGCTCATTTATCAGAAAGCCAATTTGTGCATGCATGCATTTGCTTTACAAAAATGGACTTTGTGTTGCTCATTGTAGCTCAAAAATAGCTTCACCTTAGCATAGGGTTCCCAGGGAAATTAACACCATGTTCACATTCTAGACATACTGTTGTCTCAATGGAAAGCCGTTCAATTCTAAGTTTAGTAAGAAAATCCAGCAGTCCATTGGATTCTTAAACAATTGCACCTCAAAATGGCCTGCAACCTACAAGTTATGAGTCATTTTACCAAGCCATTCATTTTTTTTAAAGACCATGATATATGGTCAATAATAGTAGCCTATTAAACCTTAACCATAGAAATATCAATGAAGTACTCATTCTTTATTTTATGTTTATTGCATTGAAACAGATCAGAGACAGTGCTTATGCAAGAGGAGAATTAAATGCGACCACCAGCTTGTTGATGACATGTAAAAGCCAAGTCATTTATCCATATTTCTATGTTTTATCATTGGTATGTTCATATTTTGTAAACAAGGAAAATGGTGAGAGTATGCAATTATGAAGTATTAAAGACACATCTATTCTGTTTGTACCAGTTCATAGAGAGTGAACTATCACAGAATTTGAGAGTAGATTGTAAGACACTTGACTGATGCTTGAATGTTTGTACCTACTCAAGGTTTCTCTCTCAGACACATAGAGGTTTGTTCAAACTCATGAGTGGTAGAAGTGTTTTTAATTATTCCTTTTTCAAATCAAAATTTTGAGCAGAAAAGGAAAGACAAGGTAAATGCAGTCAGAAAGTCATATTCAGTGGCAATAAAATTAACACATATTTTCTCCTAATGTAACAATTACCAATCGCAAATTTGTATGTCCCTCTTTGATGACTAGAGGTAAAGTCTTAGTCACAAAATGGAAAAAGTTAGGTGCAGATTTTAACAAATCATTTTTAATTTATTTAATTTATTATGTGTTGGAAGAAAATGTCTGGTCTTTCATTTATACAAAAACTTGTTGCAACTGTACCCATTACAATTTGAAGCCCTGAGCATGTAGAAATATTCATTCTTAAATGACGGGTATAGGTGCCCAACCAGTAGGTGCTCTCACTATTGCAGAAGAAGACTCAACAATGCAAGGTTTATGTCAGGCATGTAATTAAATATATACAGAATGCAAATGAAACAATCATTATTGCAACACAGGATGGAAAACTTTCATTTACAAATCAATAATATTTCTTCTCAGGTTGCTTGGCGTCCATTCCACATCCAGTCATTCCGTTACCAAGGTTGCACGGTGCGCAAGGTGCTCAACATATTTTACACACTCTTTATATTCTTGCTGATTATATTTGGGTACACTTCAAACATCATTGCATGTCAAGCCAGACTGGATGTCAAACATAAGGTATTGGCCTTTCTTTTCTTTAAAGTAGAGCTCTTTTAATTGCACAGCGCTTTCTAGTGCAGTGACCTGAAAGCACATAAGGCTACACCATATAAACCTGACTCTCATGTCCAGTTTCTTCCATCATCCCAGCAGGGGAATGGAAGAAGAGAGGCCCTGGGAATCAGTCCCTTGTATATGCCATTTCAAGATTATGCAAGAAACTGGAGTGAGTCTCAAATTTTAACAAATCAGGTAATTTGACACCACCACATGAAAGATCAAATTTAGATAGATCATTTGACCAAGTTTGATGTGGCCTTTATGCTGAAAAGAGATCAGGGTATGGACCTTTTGATAGGCATGGTTCAAAATCCATATAAATGTCTCTGTTGTAATTTATTGTCAGCATCCCCCAAAACCATAATAATTATAAACTCTCAAAAACATTTTGCAGCATTTTTGACAACTGTATAATCCAGTCATTCGCCAACTATTTGGAAATAACTGAATGGAAACTCACTATCTTTGTCCATTTTTATGAATATCGCAGAAAAAAAAAATGAGAAGCTATATGATTTTGGGGACACTGTCAAGAAATTAAAGACATTTGAATGGATTTTAAACCATGTCTAAAGGTCCATACCTTGATCTCTGTTCAACTTAAAAGCATCCAACTTTGTCAAATGATCTGTCTCAGCATGATCTTTCATTATCAATTGGTTAAAATTTGAAACTCACCACAGTTCCTCACGCAAACTCAAAATGGCCCACAAGAATTTGATCAAACCAGGGACATGTGTTGCTACAAATTTCTTTGGGACACTTGCGTTTACTTCAGTCCAATACACATTCTTCAGACTTCAAATGCCTCCCCCCTCTCCCCCATTCAATGTACTTGGGCATAAACTGGTCCACTTTCAGCCCTGCACACTATTTTCCCTTCATTTCCCCCACGCAACATTCCAGGTCCCGCAATATGTGATAAAAAGTGATTTGAAGGATAATTTTATATGTACTTATTGACTGAGTGGGAGGGCCGGACGGGAAAATATTTGTGAACCATGACCGAGTGCCAAATATTTTCCCGTTCGGCCCGACCTAACTCAGTCAATAAGCATTTTATTATATGACCACCGCGCTTTTCCTCTTTCCTTTTTTTTTTTCGGGTAACAAATATTCAGAATGTTGCTCATTTTGACCGAAAAGTCGGGAGTTATATAGCAACAAAGTTGTTTTAGTTTGCATCTTGCCCGCGCTATTGATAAAATCCCCGTATGAGTGCCGTACGCGATCCTAGCAGGTCCGGACGGCTTTTTCGGGACCTGCTCGCGCCATCACGTACGGCCCTCATATGGGGATTTTCTCAATACTTTTGCAATGAAAGCGCGCGCGGGGCCGTACGGGTCATATAATAAAACGCTGTACTGTCCCAATGAATTTGTCCATGATTGTAGATCAAAATGGTTTCAATTAACCTGTTATAATAGTTTTAATTTTTTTTCTGTCTCTATTAATTTTATGACTAATAAATACCATACACAAAAAAGTTGGTTGAGGTCATTTTGATCAGAAATATTAACCTACAGTACCACACATAGGCATGTCAGGTAAATCCTATCAAAGGGAAAGCAGGACTTTCTTTTTTTAGCGTTTCTGAAATTTTAAGTGGGAACTTGCAATCCAGCGTTCAACAGATAATTATACAACTTTAAAATGCACTACATTGGTGCTGGAATTACTGAGGGAAGCTGGCACCAGACTTGTTATTGCAAGACTTGTAAATTAGACACATGCATCACATGAAGCAAGATGCAAGAGGTATCATGTCCCCTCACTTTGACTCAATTTCAATATCTCTTGTGATGAGGAATACAGACAATGTAGGTCATGAGGTTTCCTCTCAGCAGTACTCCACAAGATGACATTGAAACAGTCATCTTATTAAACCTAACCTAAGTGATAATTAATCCAGACACAAGCACTATAGTTAAACCTTAATGTTGCAAACATTACTGACAATTGTCAAAATTTAATGTTCATCTGTTAAATTAGTTGAAATCCTGAATACGAGTGACATTCAATCAATAACATTTGAATATTAAAACTCTTGCAAATTAAAAACAATCTTCTTCTTCTTCTTCTTCTTCTTCTTCTTCCACATGAAATTTACAGAACTGCTTTATCTCACTGACAGTAGTTCAAAATTGAGCCGTTGTCTTTTCAGTTGTTTGTCGACGACATTTACTTGCATAACTTGAGAGGAAAATAATCTTCCTCACAAAAATTTAATGTACTGGCAGTCGTGCTGGTGAAAACTATTTCTAGTCTTCATCATCTTTGTTTTCTTTACTATTACTATGACCAGTATTAATACTGTTAATATATTCACTATATTTAATAATAATATTAATAATAATAATTTATATATAGATATAATATAATAATTTAAATATTATTTGATATTTTTTTTATTATTTATTTTATTGTTAGTACATCATGCATTTACTTTATTTAGGCATTATTATTCATACATTATAATTTTAACAGTAGATGTAGAGGAGTCTTCACTGAGTAAAATTGCTTGATGCTACTCTGCGCTCATTCATAAAATCATGAATTGAGAAATTCCTTCCCTTCTCGTGGCCATGTAATATCCTCTAAGTATTTGATGCTAGATTTGCTATTACCATTACAGACAACTACTCCCAGGACACTTAAACCAGCCATTCAAGTCACTACCACTCATAGAACCAGAGGGAACCCACCAACCACAAATTCATCATTGACTGTAGTCACCAGCTCAAATAGGGCATCATCTTCAACTTGGTCCACAAATGATGGCCTGAGAAATGTCAGCTCTACAGTAGACCCTCGGACACAAGAGGATGTTGTATGGAAACCGGCTGTTATAGAGTGCACACATATTTTTAGCACTTATGTGGTAACAAATGTGTTTCACTTCTTGGCCTTCTTAACTGGCTTCTACATGTTTCGAATCCAAGAAAGTGAAGGACTAAATTCATTGATAGAAAAGGCAAGGGTCATTTCTTGTTCTGTTTGGCAAATGTTTACTCTGTGATTTAATACCTCTAGTCAACGTATCGTTCATGCAGTCTTCTGACACCATAAGACTTTATTTCACAACTCTACTATAGTCCTTTCACTCCCGAGGGGTTCCCCATTGATGAGTAAAATCTATAAGTGGCACTTACGGGAATGAAA
>BLFN01000225.1:1817340-1819840 GCA_014634225.1 Acropora yongei | reverse complement strand
CTTAAGGACGTTCACGCGAAAATCTTCCCACAGTGAAAATGATTTTCATTTCTCGCCTGGAGTTAGGGGACAAGTTAGTTATTCCAAAATTGAAATAAAAATAACTGGGGTTCATCGACTTTGATTCGGAGGAAAGGGCACTGGAAAAATGCCCTATTTGCGATAAATCGGCCATAATAATGAAGTATAGCTTCATCGACATATCGATCAAAAATCATAGATATAAACTGGTAAAGTGAAGATTTCTTTGCATAGGTCTTAAGGAGTGGATATTTTAAATAATTTCACGTCAAAAGGGATGACGTAATTATTGAAGCTAATCTACCGTTTCTACCACTTCCGGAAGTTGTGATGATACAACGGAAGAAAATGTAACTTGTTACAGGAATTTTTTTATTTCATCAGTTTTGGTGGAAAATAAGTAGGGTAGATGATTCGTGAAAAGAAAGGTAGGGGTCACGGACAATTTAAAAGAGTATAATTAGTGTGAAGTTTGCGAGGGTGTTGGAATAGTTCTTTCGTCACGCTTTTGCGTGACATATCGAGGAAGGACTAGAACCCACCCAGATAAGCGTAAGCTTTTTCATCTTCTGTCTTCGTGGTAAAACGTTTAAATTGTCCGGTGGCAGTGTCTCTCCTTTTTTTTCCTCAGTAACTGAAATAAATTTTCTATTCTTTTGCCGGTCTGCAATTTTTGTTATCCTGGCGTTTTCGACGCCATGTTTGTTTATCTTACCTCAAAGTACAAGTCACGCGACAAGTCAATGCATGACATAATACTGTCGCGTTACCTGCGCAGGTTAGTTGCGCATAAACAATTAGCGCGAACGTCCTTAATAAGCTTACATTTTGTTGTCAAGCAACAGTTCTCTGATATAAACTTTGCACATTTCTCATTACCACGTACTTACAAGTTGAGTAGAGAAGGATCATGTCATGATTTATATCAGCAATCCTGATCATGATTGGCAAACTCCAGGCAAAGAATTGTTAGCGTTGAAGCAACAGGCAATTCTTTGAGAATAGAAGAAATAACACCAGAATAGTACAGACCAAATTTTAGGCAATTAAATTTAATGTAGATAGCCTTCCAAGAAAACTAGGCACTATAAAGGAAACTGAAGATGACGGCCATTGCACTGAGGTCTTGCAGTGGACGACTGAATCAAATATCAAGTAAGCTATGATCTTCGCAGTTATGCAGTTATACAAATATGTCAGAGAACCCAGTGAACATTGATTCTACAGATGGAGTTCTCAAACAAAAAGATGAACACATGGAGGCTGGTGTGCCTTGTACAGAAGCAAATAAATGATAGTAGCAAACCATTGCGTGTCAGATCAAAACCTCTCACAAGAAATTCACTCACCCGTCACCCAAGGAGTTGAAAGAGGAGCTGGCAGGAAGAGGAGACTTCATCCAGTCATAATGAAAAAATAGCTATGCAATGCATACGTGGTCAGACACGCACTAAGCGCATTAATTGGATTGCTAAATTGACAAAAATCTTAAATTGAAATCAAGGCATCAGTCAAGGGCTCTTCTAAGCCAGTTCATGGATGATATACATATCTCAAAGGCTGCTTATTACATAACCATGCTCCAAATACTGTTGTGGTTAGGGGTTACATGCTGGTTGTTCTACCATGGGTGCAGACACGCAATTAAAAGCACGAACATAATGCAAAAAGTCTGCAGTCAATCTTCACAAAGAATATGGTCAGTAGTTACACTGACGGCTGGCTGTCACTCCTATCTGTGATGCTTAGCCCTGGCAAACCGCGCTACTACCTCAATAGGTGACCATCCGTTACACTACATCTAAATTTTATAGATTGTGGCACCAAGCCCTTGGTGATTGTTAAAAAGTCAAAGATTGCTCGCTAAGAACCTATCAAGGGGAACTTATTGGGTGGAAAATGCTTTTCTGGTCAACTAAGACATAGAATCACAGAAAACGGTGTTGATTTTGTGGTGATTTCATGGTGATTATCAAACGTAAACAAATACAAATTAAGGCATAAACTAGTCACTAACATAATAGATCACGAATAAGCCGCAATGGCCAAAGTGGAATTCCATTCATATTTGTGGCACATCAAGCATTCCAAATAAAATCTGAACAACCATAAGCAAAACTGAATAACGAAACTAGTACATCTACCTTAATCAACGAAACTTATAAAAACAAATAAATCCAATTATTATAGAACTTAATGATAAACAAACTAACTGAACTTGAATTAAGTGCCACATGGTGTCTAAGTTGTGAGAACCTTGTTGTGGCTAAAACTAGAACTCAAGGCTAAGCAACTCCACAAACTTATACTTGAGAAACAAACTGAATAGAAGGAGCTTCTTACACATTGATTCCCATTTACACTTTAGCAGGAAAGAGACTTAACCAACTTGCTTTAACTTAACCTACTTAACAGCTGCAACAAGTTAACCCCACAGAGACTCTGATAGAAAACTGCGGGTATTAACGAGTCCACGAGC
>BLFN01000225.1:1792340-1794840 GCA_014634225.1 Acropora yongei | reverse complement strand
CACGTCGGTAAACCCATAGAAAGCGTGCTCTATTGCTTTTATAAATTTACCATGAGTTTACCGGCACAATAAACCATGGGTTTTTAACCAATCAGAACGCGCGCATTATCTTAGTTATTTTATAAACTCTGATAAAACATGGGTATTTGACCAATCAGAGCGCGCGCAGGGTCCTATCTATATTAAAAAACCCCGACAAAACATTCTTGCTCGTTTATTAAACATTGCATAAAGATTATTCACAAACTACATACCACTGTGGGGTAGAAAGGCATAAAATTATGTCGTTCAATGACTTTCGTGATTTGCTCTTTTTCGGAAAATTTAAATTCTGAAGAAAAGGTTCTTATTATTCATGAAGAATATGAATCCGGGAAAATAGTGGTTTCCTTTTGGGGATACACAAGTCATTCAATCTTGATAACTTCGACAACAGTGAAGCTAGAGCTGAGTTTAGAGTGGATAACGAAGATACCCCTTTATTGCTTGATGCTTTACAGGTTCCAGACATTTTTCAAAAAGGAACTTACAGGTACTTTTAGTAGTAATAAATGTAATCATGCATAGCCAAACTCAAGTCAGTTTTGAAAACACAAAAATGTAGCAGGTATCACTGAATGTAATAAATTCTATTGACTGAAACTGGAGGGAAGGAGTTAAAGCATCTTGAAAACTTAGATACCTAAAAGAAATTACCCTCTTCTGGCAAAGTGAAATAAGATTAGGTAAGTGGGTGTTGGTTTTGTCTTGGTGAAATGGGTTGGTAAAAGGGTAGCAATCATCTCAGAATTTTGTCTTTTTTCCTCTCTATTCTTGGAGAGTAGCCCTTTGATAGATCTTTCTGGAGATACCGGTGTACTGGGATTGTTCATGGATCTTTCCTCACAATAGGCTTTGAGCATGTCCTATCCCATTTATTCTGACATGTTTTAAGTAAAATCAGTACAGGAAAGAGACATGAGGTAGTAAGATCTAACACCTTTCAATCCTTCTTTCTACAGGTGGTGTTCTCAGACAAAAAGATGAATGTGTGGAAGCTGGTGTGCCTTGTAGAGAAGAAACTGAATGTTCTCTTATTCAGATAGTAGCAAATCATTTAGTGTCAGATCAAAACCTCTCACAAGAGATTCACTCACCAGTTACACAAGGAATTGAAAAACAAGTTATGTGAAACAATCATACCTGAAAAAGGGGAAGAATCTGCAGCCTCCCAGAATTATTATTCCTCTAAATTGCAAGAACAGATAAAGAAATTAAGGGAACAGCTAAGGGAGAGTAAACCAGAAGTACAGCAACTCAAAGCCAAGCTGAGATGATATCTCTTCCTCGATGACAAAGAGAAGCGTAGTGGAAAACTTCAAATACCACCCAGAGCACCCACAAGTGATGAGAGGTAGATAGTATGCAGCCATTTCTTGTAATCAGACAAGCTTGGACAGAAGACTACTCGTTGAAGGAGCTCCTCTCAAAATTCAGTCAGGTATGCGCATAGTGCTGGTTTAACCTTACACATTGATGTAAAACATTTAACTTCGTATACATTGATATAGCATTACAAAAAAAAAGTTAATGGGGTTAATTTGTGCATGTCCAAGATTACAAAAAAATAGATGACCCTAAATTGTGATAAACATCATGACGAATGCTGTTGATATATCTCATTCTGCCTTCAGGGGTAGCATTTGTGTTAAGGTTTTTCTTAGGTTAGGATTATGGTTACTCTGTTTTTGTCTACATTAGGAGCAGAAGTCATAAGAAGGAACACTTCATGACCTTTACTGTCTGCATTCCTGTGATATTGAACTTTAATCAAGGGGACTGTTTGTGACACTTCTTGAAACTGGGATACATCTAACTAGTTGCAACCCTAGACATATCTGGAGTGGTGAAGTAGCTGGCCTTGAATTTCTATGCTCTCAGGTTCAAACCTTACCACAATTTGGTGATGAATTACTCCCTAATTTTAGTTCAACATTTCTGCACCTGTACCTTTACCTGAGAAAAAAATATGGGATGGTTCATTATTTTTAAGTATGCCAAGTCCAGGAGAAAAAAAACAAATGGGGCAAAACAAGTTGGAAGAAACTTTCTTTTTACTACTGTATAAAATTGTATACTTCAAAACAAGTCAGAAGGAACTTCTCTTTTACTACTCTATTAAATTGTACACCTCAAAACAAGTCCAAAGAAACTTTCCTTCTTTTACTACTGTATAAAATAATTATGTAGCTCAAAGCAAGTCTGAAGAAACTTGTGCAATAGCGTTGTAGGGAATGATCCCTATGCGGGTACCATGCGAAGAGATCTGCAGCTTGTGAACCAGTGAAACGACGAACTTCTTGGCTTTGTCGAAGTTTGCTTTACCGATGGAACCAGAGCGGTCAATGATGATACCGACATCCATGGGGTCCTTACAGGATGAGGGCACCCCTGGATCTGGAAGAGAAATTGAAAACATCGCCGACCTGTTGGCTTAGTTGGTTGAGCATCGGGAGGTCGT
>BLFN01000225.1:1663704-1666204 GCA_014634225.1 Acropora yongei | reverse complement strand
AACAACAGGTCTAATTGATACATCACTCAAACCGTTCTACTTTTTTAATCGAATGAGAGGACAGTGGAAATAGAAAAGCAAATTCTTTAGTTTAACTTAAGCCTTCATGTTAGTATCTCAAACTTTCCCTCTTCACAAAAACAGCTTTAATATTGAAATGTTGGTTTCAATTCAAATTATATATATTGAAAGTTTGTGTGTGCTAAGGACATTGTTTCAATATTTCTTTGCTTACATTTGTGGCAATATTCGAGGAAATTTGACTAGAAGTATTCTTTTTTCATCAATAAAAATTTGTACAGTATTTTTTTTTTCATTTTGAGTTTTACTATCAAGTGTTGAGTTTTCCCGAGCCAATGCAGGTCCCATCGTGATTTATTTCAGTTATACAATATAGAAAAGAAATGATTACTCACCTCAAATAGTTGGACTAAATATCGTGAACTTCATAGCCCTGTTGAAAAAAAAGAACGAACAAGGAGTTACTTACTTCAAGCATCGAAAAATCACACAGTACGACACGCACAACCATGTGGGAGAGCAAAACGATGCCTTTCTGTACAGCTTTTACTTCTGTTATTCAGAAAGGACCAGGATTGAGCGGGATAGCCTATGTCCTCCGCTTACCATTTATACTGCTTCAGTCCGATAGAATTGTCGAATTCTTGTTCTCAAAGCACGGTTGTTTAATTAAATCTTGAGTGAACTGAATGTAACGTAATTAAGGTGAAGACAAAGAAAATGGGTGAAACCACGTAGTAAAAGAACTCACTTAAGAGAAAGAATTCTGGACTGCCCTCTTCTGACCCAGCATGAAACGAATTCTCCAAACCGAGACAAAACATAACTCATTAGCATGAGGTAAAAGAATATTAAATATTAAAATATCGAAATATACCGATGGTTTTCAGCCAAACTGACTCTCGCTCAGCCAACAAAAAATACATGAAACAAAAAAATGAGCTCTCGTGTATTTTCAAGAAAAAGCAACTGTGAAAGCTCTATTCAAATTAAAAATGGTGAAACTATAAATATAAATATTTCATTGTATGAACTATTTCTATCTTCTAATCAGATTTACTTTTTTTCCAGCAAGATCATATTTTTGCCTCTTTGTTTTGGTTGTTACAGTTAATCATCATCAACAACAAAGACGCCTGAACCTTTGAAAAGTAATATCATTAAAAGGAGAGCAATTTTTATGAAGCAATTGACAAGAGCACGTCAAATATATTTTTACTGCTCCAATAAATATTATTAATCATTTCACAAAAACATAATCATATACAAAACCGAAAAATATTGCGGAAGACGTATTTCCAATCGCAAAAACATCTCATTCAGAGTTCTCTTCCGAAGTTAACTTTTCGTATAACAAAAGACAAACGTTATAACGGTTTCAAGACAGGTATATGAGTGAATGTTGCTAAATACACGTCACTCATAGAAACACCAGCAGGCATACACCAATATTCTTAAGTTTGAAAGTGTCTGAAGATAAAGTTATATTCTGCAGGTTACGCTTTAGTTAAAATTCTAATCAGTGAATGTGTCAAGGAAAATAATGTAATTATTGTTATTTAGGTAGGTAAACTAAGTACTAACATCGTTTTCTTGGAGTAGCTTCTCTACTGGGTGGACCAAAACACTTTAGACAAAACTCTTCAGTCAAAATAAACTTCTTGAAAATGTTTTTTTTTCTCTTCTTCTGATAAACGACCCCGCAAATAAGCTGCTCATGTGAACCACAACTTCACGAAAACAAAAATTGCTCGAGGGTGAACGGCACGCTTGCACGTTTTCACGCTCTGCACGTGCTAAAGTTGCAGTTAATGCGAATCTGTTTTTATTGTTCACCTTTAAAAAAAAAAAAACAAGACACGATTACAGGAATGTTTGTTCTCTCTCCAACTTATTGTCATTGCTTTTTTCGTTGCTTAGGAAAGAAGAGCAAACTAAAACATATTTTGCATTCTCACGACAAGAAACAATTTCAGACAAGATGGAAAAATTTTCCTTAAGTGAGCGCTTTCCTTGGCAGCATAGGCGTAAATAACATTTCACCGTTGTTCAACTGATTCTTGATTTGTGTTGCTTGTTCTAATAAGGTGCAGAAACTTAATGTCGATTAGCGCTTTTTCTTCTAACAAGGGTTAGAAGAGATATTAGGGAGCTTAAAAATATAGACTTGCGCAATTGTGACCATTTTGCAAATGTCTTACCTTGTTTGCAGTCTATAACGTTATCAAAGTAGGCTACAACTTGATTTGTATGTGCAGCGTTTAAATTAAATACCAAGAATTAAAGATTTATTTTTATCTGCTCAAGTTGTCATTAAACCGTAAATATGGTAAGTTTACATTGTTGTTTTGCGAAGGACGGCACGGAAGCGTTCATAGGTGCGTGTCGCACGTGCAGCACGCTTATTTATCCTCATTTGTCCAATTAAATTCTGAATTTGTGGCTTTTTCGTTGCGTTTTTACCGTCGATGCTAAAATT
>BLFN01000225.1:1643704-1646204 GCA_014634225.1 Acropora yongei | reverse complement strand
TGCACTTTGTATTTACCCAGAATATTGCTGCAAACAAGGATATCCAAAGCTATGTGGTCCATATTGTTGCGAAGAAGACAGCTTCTGCTGCAACGAGAAAACCTGCTGTAAAAAAGAAGGTGCCTGTTGTGGGGCTCAGTGTTGCCCAGCTGACGCTCCTTGCTGCAAGGAAGGTACAACTCCTACATGCTGCGACAAAGATACCATGGGCTGTTGCGCTGGCGGATACGGATGCGTTTCTCCGTGCCCATCCCAGTTTGACGCCATAGGATGCGAACTGTCAAGCCTGTCTCTTGATGATAAGCTTTTGGAGGCACCATACGCATTACCAAAATACATTTATCGAATACTGCGCCCTGAAGAGAAACCTGAGGGAATTATCGCTAAAGATCCAAGTGCCCAGAGAACAGTTTTGTCACATGTTAACTGCGGAAGTCGGCCGAGATACACTTCGCAGTTCATATCAACATCAGCATCCTTAGACGTGGCCAAGTACTACAAAAAAAAAGGCGAGGACAAAGGTTTGACTGGATTGAGAATTTGTAAGTTTGAAGTAGATAAGCTGCCCACAACGTGCCAGATCGTAGACCTTACAACCGACGCGAACCGAGACAGGTACCTGGGAAACGCAGTGTGCAAAAACTTTGCCAAAGCCTCGGCGGAAGTTCTTCTTCAATGCGCTGGGCCGATTCGATGCACGGTCATTGATCCCCCACCCAAGCGTGACAGCAAGACGTTTGTGGATACAAAACACGAACTTTAGGCGGAACAGTTCGCCGTTTTGGCGTAAATTTAAAGCCCTTGGTTGTTTAGAACAGTTAGTGATTCGAGGTCAAAAAATTGTCCAAGTCGGTTGAAGTTTATGTTGATGCATCTGTAAGCTTATAACAGTTGACGGCAAGATTTCCCTACAGCCTGAAACAATAATTATGTACAGATTTTGTACTCGAACTCTACTCATGTAGTTCTCCGTTTATGGAACAGTCGTAGGTCTTAAACTTGTTAAAGGGGCAGTGTCGCGCTATTTAAGCCTTGATCTATAAGACTAAAAAATATATGTTTGAATCAATGGAGACCGAAAGTAGTGCTATTCATAGTTTTGTTACCAAGGGCCATATATTAAAAGCTTTCATATATCAATCGTTTTCATGTTAATAGCTAGGTTTACAAACCCTTTACGGGCGTCGCCAGGATTTTTCAAGGGGGGGTCACACTGTGTCAAAGTGAGGGTACTTGTTTGTTTGGACATTTTCAAGCTGAAACGTCATGGCATTTTCGCCACCTGATCTAGGTTATTTGGTTAAAAAAGGCCTGCAAAAGGGGGGGGCACGGGCACCACAGGACCCCCCTGACTACGCGCCTGCACTTTACGATCACAGTCTCACATGCCTAAATACATTAATCAAAACAAACATAAGTTGTTTTCTCTAAAAGGAGACTGAAGCTGTACGCGTGTAACCTGAGAACTATTCTGAGACGTTTAATAGAAAGATGCAGATCTTCAATGTTCAGAAAACTTAGGGAACCGATCCACTTTTCCTATTCTTATTTTCCACCGGCCGCAAATGAACTTAATGTCGATCAAATATGCCTCAAAAGGCACAGTGGCGTGAAAAAGCAAGCCTCGATATGAAGCTGTTTCTTAGTGTGGACCAGAGATATGATCCCAATTAGCTTGAAGCATTAAAACAAGTTTCGTTTATTCATGCCATAGAAACCTCATCGTGTGCCCAACACAATTTAAACACGCCTATTAGGAATAATATTTGAATTATTTCAGCGAGGTCCAAACAGTTTTTATGCGCAAAGTTTATGACGTTCAGACACTTTTTGTGCACAAAGGTCATCCCAAGTACAAATTTATGGGAGACGTAGGATTCCATGTTACAATGGGCTGGATTGTTTCAAAGTCACGAAAAAGTTGCAATGCTAACAAATAGATCATTTTTCAACTGTGTTGGCAAGGAAAAGTGCAGAGAAGGCAAAAAAGCCACCGCTCTTGGCAAAATATTTTATTAATTAAGTGTATTAATAGACAAGCGAAAGAAACAAAATCTACAATCCGAAGAACAATGTCAGCGGTGAAGGATTATATATTACAACCGTTTTCGTCAATATTCGAAAGGCAATTAATGCCTATTTTTATCAGGTGATACAATTTTGTCGCTTTTTAAGTTTCTCTCTTTCACGTGCCTCTGAATTTCCCGTTCTCGCAATAAACAATAGGAATTCACCTTCGACACAATTCAAAATTTTATACTGCGAGATAACAATCAAAGACACTTTACAAGGTCAGGCCCAAGTTGTTCAAAGGATGGACAGCGCTATCCATTCAATAAATCACTATCCACTGAATAACTCAATAAGTTTTCATAGCACTTATCCGCTAAGAAGTGATTTATCCAGTACTTTGACACAGTTTTCTTGCTCTAAATTTAATGAAGTCAAATTATATAAAGAAAAACGGCTTTCCCATCCGTTCACCCAAGACACTGGTGTC
>BLFN01000225.1:1599582-1602082 GCA_014634225.1 Acropora yongei | reverse complement strand
AAATAATGACGATTTTCACGATTTTAAGTCTATATCTTTAGGACTCTTAAATAATTATTGTATTGTCGGCTGTCACATGAGAGGAATATTCCCAGTTCAAATCAGGGGATGAAACCTTTTTGCAAGTGAATGTTCCCTGCAAATAGTCCCACAAATAGTTCACATGAGGAAATTGGTCCCCCGACCATTCTCTGCGAATATGGTTCCTGTCTTTCAAGAAATCACCCCCCCCCTACCCCAGAGAAAAACAATAAAAAAAGTTTTATATGTTTATGACCTGTACATGTTGGAGGGCAATTAACAGTTTCCTTTTCCTTTCTTTGCTGGTATTTCATGATGGCATCTTCTTTGCTTTCTTTCTCCAGCATGCAATGCAGTGGGTCTGGAACCTTTTTTTTCAGCTCTTCCTCTACCAATTTTAGATCTGTTCTTGGGGTAGTTGTCACGCTTGAATAGATATAAGCCACATAATCTGTAAAAAAAATGCAAGGAAACGAGCAAACCCAAAAATATTATCATGCTTAGTGTTCTGTATAAAAATTATACCACTTCTGCGGTGAACACATATAATGGTTTCCATCTTTTTGTTGATGTACAGAGTTCAATGTAGGTAAAAGCAGGTTGTATTTCACAATGTTAATGCTTGCGTTACATTATTGTTTAATTTAGATTTTCGGTGGGCGTTCACTGTCTATCAATTTATGTGATAATATCGTTACTGTTGCTGCTTTTCATCGTGTGTTCTTGTCGCGTGTACAAATTATTCAAGTCGTCTTGTTTTAAGTTTAAAGTTTTCTTTGGTCAAGCCACCGGCGTACCGGGACCGATATTTTACGACTTGTTTTGGGGTTTCTTGGCACGATATTAAAGTTGATTTGTACCCGTTCAGTCGGTAAAGTATCCCTGCGTTTGGTTTACGTTTCTTTGGGTGCGATCATCCTCGACACTCCATTCGGTCTTGTAAAATCGCTTACCCACAGCTACACACAATAATTTATTGACTTGAAGCATTCTGGCATGAAATTCTGTGTAGGAATTTTTAACATCATTGTGGTGTGATGAAATTAAGAAGTATCAGTACCATAGTTTGATGATGCTTTTGCTTCTCAAACAGTGGCTTCCCCTTCTTTGAACTTAGATAGGAGACATGGAGTGCAGGCTTTCCTTCTTCATCCACTTTAGACTCCCTCCTTAGGTTATAGTTGAAATGTAGGGCAGCCAACATTGTCCTAGAGCATAAAAAAGTACTCCGCATAGTAAGGTTCATATACATCATTTTTTCATTCTGAATATGTGAAAATTTAATGCAAATGTCAAGAAGTTTATGGCAGGAATTTCAGTATTAGAATTTGCCACAATATATTTTACTCCAGATGAAATCATGATAACTAAAACAATAAGTAAACAAATGCATAATACTACAGCAAGTGCAAAAAATATAAAGAACAACATACCTCCCAAGCATTCCAAGATATGATTAGGCATACATCTTTGGGGCAAACTGATTTATAACAGAGTGGTAACCCTCTAGACAACTAGTCTGTTCCACTGATGACGCCATTTTGATTACCTTTGAAAGGCTTGCCTTATAAAGTGTAGAACACACCTTCTTGTATGCTTCCAATGCTAGGTGGGACATGGAAATTGTAATTAATTTCTTTCCAGTTAGTGGTTAGTTAACAATATTGAAAAGCAACATTTTATTTTGCATGTACCTTTCATCATCCAGACACTAGGAATGGTAAGATCTCCATGGGCACAAGCATTAAAAAGTCCATTAGTCAGATCTTTGTGCTTGTTAATCACATGGAATGCTTGAAATTTTGCGAGCTTCACTGGCCCAGGGGCTCTTGTGTGGATGTCACTGCCCAGTAGAAATGCCTAGCACATGCTTTTCGCCACCTTCCAATAACTTCACAACCCTTTTCTTAACTCAATTTTGTCAACACTTTCTGAATCTCTGAAAAGAAAATTGGGATTTAATATTAAGTCTTGAAATATCTTAGTAGAAGTAATAACAATAACTGGTTATCCTTCAGGATCAGTTACTGATTAATTTATACACATCAGTATACGAATTAAAACTAATTGGGTCCAGAGGTGATGTTTAGACAAAAGATCCTAATATGAGTGTGGGTGTATGTGTACGTGTTGAGTGTATGTTCATCTAGTCAGTGCAATAAATTCGCCACACAACATTCAACAGCATTTTGTCTTACCTTCACCCGATCAACGTGAAATAAGCTAATTTACCGTAAAAAAAAAAACAAACAAACAAACAAAGAAAAACGGTTTGTTGACAGTAAAGTATTAGGATATTTTTCTTGAAATCGGTTCTAAGCTGACATGTCGGCGATTGTAGGTGACAACAATGTGAATTCATACTCACCCTTCGACGACTCCGGCTGGATATGGGACTTGTGGCTTTTTGCTTCCACATTGTCGGAATGGCTCCTGGTTTCAAACGGCTCGACATCCCAGGGATATGAAGAGTTCAAGT
>BLFN01000225.1:1574639-1577139 GCA_014634225.1 Acropora yongei | reverse complement strand
CATAAGATAGAACTCAAAAAAGAAATCTGTCAAGGTTCTTTACGATGCAAAGTTATTAACATTTAAAAGATCAGACAATATAAAACCCCAACAATAGAACAGAAAATAGGTGTGGTTAAATTGTTAAAACGTTCACTGCATTTCCTTAAAGTCCTTAATCCCCAGTAGAGCGGTCCTTTCCACCACACGCTCATCTCCAGCAGTTAGCAGTTGAGACAAACACTCTGGAATTGTGCTCACCGCATTTCACACTCTTCCTCCTGGTGAACATAGCCTTGGAATATACATGTTGTGGTTAAATTTTAATCTTTGGTTTGAATGTTTTTATGCCAGTTTTTTTTTTCAAACTGGTTTAAAACTTTTATACTGGCTTGATTATCAACTATCTAAAATCGGATTTCGCTTTAAAGGAGTGTGGGGCTGCGCTTTTTAGTTCACTCTTGTGTTCTGTCTGGCAGTAAAAGCAAGATCTGTATGAGGCTCATACAGATCTCCTGCTTATATTATTTTTATCTACTACATAAAAGCTGAAAATGGTTATCACACTGTATCTATGATCACTGTCTAGTCCAATTATCAGTGCACAGTCATACACACTTACACCTTACAGGTGTTGACCTTTCTCACTTTCATGTCTACTGTACTCAATAAAATAATAAATTTCAATGAATCTCTGCCTGCTTAACCTTACTCTGAACCTATTATACCATATACACCCTAACCCTTACAAAAAAGTCAACCATTTAAAATGATTGGTGTTTAAGCTTGAAAGAATTTGCTCTTAACAAAGAAATACTACTCCTCTTTGAGAACCTAAGGAAAAAGAAAGTTAAGTTGTAGTCATGTTGTTAAGAGAGAACTGGTAGATGCTGTGGGGAATGTTAGAAAACAGGAAAAAGTAGATAAGGAAAAGGCACAGAAGGTGTCGGTAAAGAAGGGAGAGGAGAGATCAAGTTTTCTGTTTCCATTTTTGCAAGTCTTTCTAGACACCCTGAAAAAGCTATGCCCCTATTTTTTAACCACACCCTATAAAAAGAATCCCCTTTTAGACATTTGATAATCAAACCAGTTCAAAAAATATTAACCAGTTTAAAAATTAAATGAAAAATAAGCTGGATTTAAAAAACTCAAAACAAAGATTGAATTTTGGACTGGGTCTCACCTCTACCTATTGGTTTGTCCAGGACCCCTATGTAAAATAATATTACTGTGACAATTCTAATTCTAATTTTGTAATACTGCTATTTGGATCTAGACCAACCAATGCTGGTTGCAGGTCACCTTACTTTCCCACAAATTAACTTTCATAAACTTATTATACTAAATAATTATTATTACCATATAAGCTTCTCCTTCATGCTGAACAAGACTTTGAGTGCAAACTTCTCCTGATGAAGGTTGAAGCACATGAAGTAATGCCTTGACGAAATGAAAAGTACATGTACATTGAAACACTTTTGTCAACCATAATTATCTTTGTCATTTTAGGTCATAAATGTCCAATACCAGTAGCAGAGAGGGAGCTAAGATCAGGGTTTCGGTTTGCATTTTTTGGGTGGGTGGGGGGAAGTGAAGGGGGAATGCCCTAGTGTTAGGAAAAATTAAATGACTCGGCTGACTGACAATAATTTATTGCTTTTACTTCTTGTGGGAATGGCAAGTTTTCATTGCAATGCTAATGTCAAATTGAGACATGTCAGCCCTTGATTGAGATACTGGGGTTTGAAAATCACACTGTCACTGATTAGCTGCCGTTAACACAGTAATCAGAGTTGTCACAAAGCCCTTACCTTCCTATTACCTGCTGTGGTCTTTATCTAATGCAAAATTAACAGATTACCTGCAGGTAATCCAGCAGAAATTACAGTAGTAGGGAGCCAGTGACTAACCAAAGTGATTTTCCAGTTTGTGACTTTGAGAGTCTCATCATTTGCATATTATTGTCTACCTAGTTTAATGTCAGACCCGTAAATACATTATGCTGATTTCGCAAGAGGACAGGAATATCACTCGAGGACGGAGCACGCGGTGGAAGTTCCCACATAATTTTATGGTCAAATTACAACAGAATCCAGACCATTCCATGCACACTCACGCTCTCATCTTACATTCCTATCCTGTTGCTTAATAAGCCCGATGAAAATCAGTTAAACTTGCAAGAGTGAGTGAATACGATAAACATAAACAAACACATTACGCTTTCAATTGCATCATGTTAATTAGGTGCTTTCATCTTTTTTGTAAAATCAAAGCTGTCCATGCATTGTGGGAGAAATTTACAGTGTAACCTTACAATCCATCTTTACAATAATTAATTACAGAAAAATAATGGACTATCAGCATAATTATCGTAATGGCTACTTGTTCCTACTTTACGCAAGATGTATTACAAGCTTAATAATTTTTATTGTGTCAATAACAAAATGCTTGCGTATGGTTGCTTGCTAACAGCCCTTATTTATGGCTTCATTGCCTTTTTCAAGTCCAAACTGTCTAATTT
>BLFN01000225.1:1547139-1549639 GCA_014634225.1 Acropora yongei | reverse complement strand
TGCCTGTGTTTCCACAAAATTACTGAACTTTGAAATTTATTTTCTCTCGTTCCCGTGGGGAATTATTTTTCGGTGTTACGTCAGGCAATTATTTATGTATTTAGCTTTAAAAAAATGTAAAAATGACTGTAAAATATTTAAAATTACTCTGGTACAGATTTTTGTCCACTAAAACCTGAAATTGCTCCATCTTCTATCGGATTTCGTCTTAATATTATTATGTTCAATAATATACACTTATAACTAGGAGTTCTCACTGAGAAGTGAGTGCTGCGGTTAAAGGTATTTTTGAATGCAAAATTACGACAAAGAGAAAATACAAAAATATAAATAATTATTTTAATGACATGGTTACATGTATGTTGTTTGAGTATATCATATGCACCCTTGATAAAATTTGTTGTAGTTTAAACTGTACTCAACATTGTTCTGCGAGGTTGCCACCTCTGGCAACTCCTCTATTGAAAGACTATTGGCATCGGGTACCATTTTATTGGTTAGTGCATGTAAATACATGCGATCTCCATGACATAAGATGTCATCGATATTTGTTTGTGTCCATAAATTGACTGAATTCAATCAATTGAAAAGCAAAGCTGCAAGTGACATAAATGCACACTGTCAGCCTCTAGAATGCTCACTGAAAGCTTCATGACCTTGACGAATGCTTCCTTGAATAGAAGTAATCATAATAGATCAGCAAACAGTGCCAAAACTCACCTGTAAACAGCAAAACCTTTACTCTGATCAACTGTATTTATAACTTGCTGCAAGCACATGCGATTTTCTGCTGAGCAAGCACGATTTTCCGCTGAGCAAGCACATGTCAATTTTTCTTATAAGACAACTGCTGATTGGCTAGACTGCACCATATAACATATTCATGTGAACAATGCGTTGAACCAAGATTTCTCGATGGCATCAAGAATATGAAGGCTGCCTATCGGCAGCAATTCATATGTGGTCCCAAGGGAAACAGTTAGTTTTATATTCCCAAGAGTCCCACTGTCTCCTTAGATGAAGTCGAGGGAAACATCAGGAGTCAAGGGAAGAAAAAACTAACTAGTTTCCCCAGGGACCATACATTAAGTGCTTTGTTGTATAAATTATTTAGACTTTCCCTTCAATAATCATATAGCAAAAACAAACAAACAAAGACGGCACAACTTCTTCATTCACAATAATATGGTCAATCAAGCTGACGTGAGCATGTGCTGATGATGACACCATTTTTAATTTAGTCACATGCTGTTGTATTCGGCAATTGCGGGCAACAACTGCGCAATTGTATCCCAGTCGGGATACATTTGAATTTGATTAGGGGCATGTGACCAAGAATCAACCAATTACAATGCTTGTTTTGTTGAGTGAAAGTCTAGGTACATAACAATATCTATTATTACCATATAGGCTGCTCCATCATGCTGGGTAAGACATTTTGTGCTCCTGCAACCTTCTCCCGATGAAGGGTGAAAAAATCCGACATGCACCTTGATGAAATCAAAATGATTGAGTTTGTACAGTAAGTCTTCATTGAAACATACTTTTATCAACCTTTAAAATCTTTGTCATTTTAGGTCATAAATATCCAATACAGGAAGTAGAGAGTTTGACCTGAAGGCCTAAGGTCTTGCTTAGACCATAGCTATGCAAAAAGTTTGTATTTTAAGGCTAAGGAAGTTATTTCCCTAAAATGTCATCTTACATAGAGATCTTGCAAATATACTGTAGTAAGGGGCTGGAGCCTAACCAAAGAGTTTTACCAGTTTGTGACTTTGAGAGTCTAACAATTTTTGTATTGTTGCCTAGGTTATGTTTGGGTGTGGTTGTAAGTTCATGTCAGACTCATCAATGGGCTGATTTAGCAAGAGAAAGGGAACATCAATTGATGACATTGCACACAGAACAAATTCCCAAATATGGCCAAATTAGAACAGAATCCAGACCATTCCACATGCACTCAAATTGTCATCTTACGCTCCTTATAATACTGTTACCCAATTAGCCCAACCAAATTCAGTTTAACTTGCAAGTGTGGGTGAATATGATAAATATAAACAAAATTAAGATACATGCAACTACATCATGATATATATATTTTCAACTTTTTTTAAAATCAAACCTGTGTGGGGAAAAATTACAGTGTAAACTGTAAACTTAAAATCCATCTTTACAGTAATTCAGAGAAAAATAACAGACTATCGACACAATTTTAATGGCTTTACTTGTTCTTACTTCACCCAAGACGTATTACAAGCTTAGTTGGGTCAATAAAAAAATGCTTGAATATGATTGGTTGTTAAACGCCCTTATTTATGGCTTAATTGGCTGTTTCAGGTCTAAACTGTCAGATTTGACCCGTCTGATTTGTAATTGGACAGGCTGAATCAGACAGTTAAGCAGCCAATGAAAATTAACCACTTTCTGCCACCAGCCAATAAACTTAACTATCTTGCCCACCCTAGCCAATCAAAATCAAGGAAAAGTTTTCATGTGAGCA
>BLFN01000225.1:1471544-1474044 GCA_014634225.1 Acropora yongei | reverse complement strand
ACATCGAGCCAGTTTGGTCAGACAAAAACGAGAAAAGAAAATGGGTAATTTATTTCAGCGTAATAAAATCACTTCGAACTGTCTTCACAAATGTTATTTAATGAAGACCATGCGACTTCTGTATGAATCTTGGTGGGAGTGGCATGTTCACATTTGACGCAGACTTGATAGATGGGTTGCAAATGAAAACAAATCAAACTGCATTGCAGACACTACATTTAAAGTCCACCTTCATGTATGTCTTTCTTGAGTGAAAATATATTTTTATATTTCACATCATAGCAGAAGAGCCCAGTCAACATGTCCAGTCAGACTAATGCAGCATTTGCCAGTCAAAACCTCAAATTTGCTAGACAAATGTCTGATCACTGGTGCAGGCTTGTGTACAGGACTTGCAGAGTGTCTCCATGACACAAAGTATAAACAGAACCCCAACCAAACAGTTCTAAATAAAGTTCTTAGGCTGATGGGGACACCATGTGACATCTTGTGATGCCTATTCAAAGTTGCTTCAATCTCAGCTGCAAGGGACATTAACATAATGACATTCCTGATGTATCATGTATACATCACAAAGTGTCTCTCACACTTTAAATTTCCCTTTTGCCTTCTTGTCTCATCTCTGCCTCAAACATTGAACAATTTATGATTAAAAAAACTGATATTTGCCTCTTTAGTAAACCACACAGTCTGCTTAATTATTATAAGTTATTTTCTTTTAACGCTTGTCACTAGAATGATTGTGTTTTTCTTACCTCTGGTAACTTTCTTCTATCATACACTCTGGAAAACGATGTTGACATAACAACTATTTTAGTCAAAAGTTTAGCAAAAGACAAGAAAGTATAATAATTATCATCAATTTTTGTAACAAAATCCTCCAATATTTTACCCTTATGCGCTCATTTGGCAATAATTTTTTGGTGTTTTACTTCTCCACAGTGGTAGTTCAGTTTCCTGAGAGACTAAATGTTTCATAGGAAGCACAATAGCAAATGATAAAAAGACTTCCAAAGGCAAGCAGTGCATTGGCTGTCATGTGTGTTTCTCATTACCTTGCAAACTGGTCTCTCCCACCAACTGCAAACTCATAAATATTTCGAGGGTTGGTAAAAATTGTGTACAGAGGAACTCTTTTGTGTTCAGCACGGCAAGAAAAAAGCCTGGAGCAAAGAGAATTGTAAAGAGTAAAATTTTCATTACTGATGGAAAAAAGACTCTTGAAATGTACGTTAAAGGGGCTATGTCACCGTACGTTTGCTGTTTTCTCATCAAAACTTCACAAATACATTTCCCTATTGCCTTTACTTGTGGGTGATACTACATACTTTTTTAAACACAAGAAGAAGATCTGTGATTTATTTTTTACGGAAAGATCTAACTAAGGTAGATTCTGGGCCAAAAACTCAATCAGTTCAGAGTGAGAACTTGAAAAAGTTGGCCAAATTGTTTCATTTTGCTATCCATGGCAATGGTAGATGGTAAAGAGTCTCTGGGCTGTAATATACTATCACATAAACAAACATTATTACTTTTAGGTTGCCATTGATTTAAAGACATCTTTTAGCCTTTTAAAATAAGACCAAATATCATGACATAGTTCCTTTAAATATTGTTTGACAGTCTTGGTGACAATAGAAACAAAAAGAAATAGCACACCTTCGAACCTGAGAATAACAAAAACTGAACACACAAATGTAGAAAACTAATACCTAAATTATTGCTTTTGCGTGACAAGTCTTCATGACAAGTCTTTGTGACAAGGGTGACAAAAGTGAAAACAAAAAGTAGCTGAGGTATCATTAAATGTGGTTAAATGCAATTTAACCTAGTTAACAACAAAGAGATGCTGGTTTTCCTTTTCATCAGGGTCCAGGATGGAGCAGTTGCTTAGCAGTCAGCAGTCTCAGGCATACGTGCACAGGTTCAAGTACAGTAGGTCACGTGGTCTCAGCGTAGCCGCTATTTGGAACCACGTTGGGAAGAGCGTAGTGCAGCCTCTGTTTTCTCTAAGCGGTTGTCTTTTCTTCAGCGGTATTGCTTTCTTAGTTTTCTGCCTCCCTTCCATTCCCCCCCTTTGTTTTTTCTTTTTTTTTTCTTTCTCTTTCCACTGTTATTACAGTGTGACGGGTCCCTGTGTGTGGGGGCTCATGGCTGGGTTGCGGGGATTGCTTGTCATGGGAGCATCTTACTGTCTAGGGGCTGGCTGATCACAGTGGAGGCCCCTGGACATCCCAGGCACCCACCATCCACTCAGCTCAATGCAGTTGTTAAGAATAATATTATTACTCTATGAAATCTAGGTGAATGGTGACAGAATGTTTATCAAGTCACGAAGCAGTGAGGTAAATATTGTGTCACTGTTTACCTTGATTTCAAAGAACAACATGTTTTAGTAATCACACATACAAATTAATTTCAACAATGCTAGAACTCAATTTGCAGAAGGAAAAGCATTCAAAATTGATTTAATTGACATATTGAACTGTGTGTTTACGCT
>BLFN01000225.1:1450431-1455431 GCA_014634225.1 Acropora yongei | reverse complement strand
GTAACAGGACTTTGTTTCGTCCAATTCGATCTGTAGTCATACTCAGGAATAAACAAATCGGGCTCCTACTACGCGGTCGTCCGATTTTGTTAATCACTTGTATGATTAGGGACCAAATTGGACTCTGCTTTATAGTCCTATTACTGGTTCTGAAAAGTGATGTGAAAGCATCACTTAATCTATAAACCAAAATGTAGCAAGCCTACAGGAGCCTAGAGCAGTTACATTTTCCACTTTTCATGTAATTTAATGTTTAGAAGCTGGGCTCATGATCTCCTTGGGCTGACTTGTTTTTCAAATATCTTCAGGCACATATCAAACTGAAAGACTTTAATTCTGCGATAGAAGATTGCAATCAGGCGATAAAGGCAAGCAGCTTTGATTTTTTATTGATTTTTTTTTTTGAAAAAATTATTTGTGATGGTTGTTGACAATAATTATTATTGTTGATGTTTTAAATAATTTATGACTTTTTAGATTGATCCCAAATGTGTTAAAGCTTTTGTTCACAAAGCAAAGGCCTTGCAAGCTCAGGGAAAATTTGATGAGGTAAAATAACTTTAAAGTCTTTGATCTCATTCCACAGGTGCATAAGATCAATGGGAAAGCCACTGAATTGTTGCTGTATAAAAATTAGGATTTCTATCTTGTTTTTCAGGCAATCACAGTCTTGAAGAGTCCAATTGAAGTTCTGCCAAAACAGGAGAAGATTTTGAAAGGTATTAAGATTTTTTAAGATTATTGGGGTTATGCTCCAAATATTAGATAGTAGGTACCGCCCGAAACTATTGACCCCTTTACTGCGTCTTTTCAGCATCAACACCCTGCAGCTATCCCTCGGTAATGCCACGTCAGGATGCATTTTTGCCACGGTAAAATTACGGTCAGACTGCAAAGTTGCCGCAGTAAAGCTTGCCTCGGTAAAACCTTGGTAATTAAAATGCCGCAGTCGACTTTAAAAGAGTTTTCAAAGTAAAGTACTTTTAGTCACCTCAAATATTCTACAGTAGATTTTGGAGGAAAAAAATGTTTAATGCTAACTCCACGTTTTCACACATCAAACATTCGTTATAGGTGCATACATAATTTATTATGTATGCACCTGTTACTACAATTTTTTCATATTTTTCTCACTCTTTGACCAAGGTATTGAGTGTTTCATCATTTCAAGGGTCCTTGACTTTAATAGAACTGTTAACTATGGCTGGTGTCTTTTGGAAATTCTACTGCTCAGCACGTCTCTTAAATTCTCTATTTTGATTTTTCCTGCTTTCCACCGAGTGAAATCACTGATCAATGCACAACCGTGTATAAGGCTGATCCAATACTCGCCCAAAGTTCTGCATTGTCTTTGCAATCTATCAAATTGTTCTCCAATTGAGGAGTCTATCTACTGCGGAATCAAGGTGTGGGATTTTAAAACCTTTTTGAGGCTGTCATGGTGGAAAAGCTATAAAAACTACAAAAGGATGGTGGCTCATCATATAATTATTTAAACTCAAGTACAAAATCAAGAAATTAGGATATCAAACCTTTCACACTCCAAAGTGACATCATGAGTGAAACCTTACTTTACCAGTTCGTCAAGCTACTATTCCTGAATGCCAAACCTGCAGAAGTTTGGCCCTTCTATCAGTTTTTGTACAATGAATACACAGTCTCTAAACAACAAAGCAGCTATATTTACAGAGTTTATTTCTGAGTTGCAAAAAGTAGCAAGCAGTTACAAAAACATGATTCCACAAGAATGAATCCGCAACAAGAGCACTGGGCATTCCAAATCTCAGTCATTAATTTTGAATATTCAGAACAAAAAATAACATCTGGAACTCGTCGTATTCATTTGATCATTGTTTACAGACGGCCATTATTCAGAAGTTCATTCCATCATAACTAGCGTCTTTCTAACTGAGTTTGCTGACTTTTTAGAATCTACCGTCCTGTGTTCTGATCAACTGCTGGTTATCATTAATTTTAATTTCCATGTCGATATGATTGATAATTCCAATGCACAAAGATTTCACGAAATTCTTGACAGCACTGGACTGGACCAACATGTCAGAGTACTCACACTCATCAGTGGCCATACCCTTGATTTTATCATTGCCAGAAATTCTGATCAGCTGATTATTTCTCCTCCATGGGCCAACTGTTTCTTCTCCGATCATATGCCTGTCCATTGTAATGTCCAAATAGAGAACCCTACACGAAAAAACACAGATTTCCTACAGAAACATGAAGTCAATTAACATCAAAGCTTTATGTGATGAATTATCACAGTCAGTGCCTCTATAAATAAATATGCTGTCATTCCATCTCTACGGTTTTATTCATAGTTACAGCAACATCCTAGTGTCAACACTGGACTGGCTTGCTCCCCTGATTATGAAATCAATGAAAAAAAAAGACTAATCATTCCATGGTTCAACGTCAACATTAAGGCTGCTAAATCAGAACTATTCAGTTATAAGTCAATCTCTCCCTAGAATCTGGAAACTGAAAGTTGGAAACACACAGACGTTCGGCCTGGACTAAAGAAATAAAAATCTGAAGCCACCTTTCCTAATCTTGGTCCAATAAGAAACCTTACATTTGTGTCCAAACTTACTGAATGTGCTTTATTCAATCAGACCCACAACCACCCAACTCTGAACCAGTGTCTTTATCCCAAAGCCCAGTCTTCCTATCAGCAATTTCACAGTACTGAAACTGCAATACTATGAATCAAAAACAATATATTAATGAACATGAAAAAAAAACAGCTAACTCTCTTGGTTCTACTTAACCTAAGTGCGCATTTCATTCAGTTGATCATGTAATAATTATTGTTAAACTGCCTTTAATTCTAATTATGGTATCTTGGGCTGTGTACTGTACCGGTTAGGCTCCTATTTACATAGCCGTTTGCAATCAGTATCTGTTAAGAGAGAAACATCCCCTTCCTTCATTTGACGTTAAGCACGGTGTTCCTCAAGGGTCCTGCCTTGGCCCTCTCCTCTTCATTCTGTAGGTCTGTAAGCTGCTCACTATCATGGAATGCTATCTACCAGAAGGGCACACATATGCTGATGACACGCAACTTTACATTGCCTTCAAACCTCAGAGCCTGAACATGCTGCTAATGCCGTCACATCTATGCAAGCGTGCATCAGTGATGAACAGAAGTGGATGCAAATGGAAAAGCTGATGCTTAATGATGAAAACACTGAATTTATTGTGATTGGAATTAGGCAACAGTTAGTAAAAGTCGACATTGATTCCCTTTGTGTGGGCCATACAGCAAGTCTATTTTGTAGAGGGCAAAATGACTGAATTTCTGAATACCTAAAAACTGCAACAGTGTTTGGTCAAGGACGTCACTCTTGTACTCTTCTACACAGTCCACTTTTTGAAAATGTTCTTCCAGTACTCCGTGCTATTCTATTTTCGTTCTTGGCCTTTAGTTTGATATATCTTGAAATATGTGTTGCAGGTCAGATTGAACCTTCAGGTTAATTTGTTTCCAAACCAAATCAATTTGTCTCAACCTAGGTCAATTGTTTTAACATAGATCAACTTGTTTCAACCTAGGTCAACTTGTTTCGGCCTAGATCAGTTCCAGGGAGGTTAAAAACACAGGTCATGGGCTACAAGTCGTCGCAGATCATTGTTTGCCAATACAGAAAGTATATCCAAAAAAATTCATGAAAGCTATTAAACCTTAGGCCCTGCACACATACCGGTATATAAAATTAATTATGTTGTAGTTATTTTTTATTTGCAGTTAAATTTTAGTGTTATTTGTTTTTGTGCATGCTAATGTATGACAATGTACACAAAAAGAAAGGAAAACTAAAATTTTAACTGGAAATAAAAATTAAGTACAACATATTTACCGGTATGTGTGGCACTGGTGATTTTATTCCTTTGGTCAATTTGTCTCAACCTAGGTCAATTTGTTACTTTATTATTGTTTATTGGCTTTCATGCATATGACAAACAGTCATATTGATTTGGAAAAACAAAAGAAATTGCTTTGATTCAGTTCTTATTCCTCAAGTGATATTTTTGTTCATCAAGATGGCTGCTTATTCTTCGGTTAGCTATGCCAATATGGCTGTTGTGATGCAAACTTTCTTTATCTGCAGCCACAGTCTTAGTTGGTGATGTGCTATAGCTATGTTGAGATGACTTTGGGCTTTGATTTTACTTCCCAGTAATTACTTTTTGGTGTAAGGCAAAGATATCCATGCCCTTTTCCTATGCTTGCAGAGGCAATGAACTCACAAAAACCATTGATCTTGAACAACATATCTTGCTGTCACATACTCCACACTCCCATATTAACCTACAGCACCCCACAATTCCTCTATTCGCTCTGACGAAGGGCTAACACTTGAAATGTCAGCTTTCTAAATCATTCACAGTGGTATAAATTCAACCTTTAAAGACTAGTTTCATTAAACTCAAGTTTTGTGTCACTCTCCCACAGATACAGCAGCACTACAGTTTCTTTCGAGAAACTAGAAATCCATCATCTTGCCATCACTATATAAGATGTTGGCTTGCACCTTAAGTCATGCATCATTCATGATGCTATTTAGCAATGACTTCTACTTTGGGAGAGTCTGAAAATTTAAGCTAGGGATTGTATAAGTGCATGTGGAAATATTGTATAGTGCATGTGGAATGGAGCTCAAAGTCAATTTCTTTTCACCTTTAGGTTATATTGCAAAAGCCGAATCAGCCAAACAAAGACTTCAGGAGGAAAAAGAGGTTGGTTGCTTCTTGAAACCTTCTCTAAAATACTACCGAAAATCATTAAGTAAATTATTGGTGTGTTTTGTAGAGCAATCTTTTCTGATGCCTTCAAATTTTCTTGCTCATTCACATATGAGTTAATGCTCAGACCGGCTCATCTTGCACAGAAATCAAGACCAAAAGTCAAAAGTGCAAGCCAAATTGTTAAATATGTAAAGGTTAATTTGAACACTTTGCAAGCAACATAAAGGAAATGTCAA
>BLFN01000225.1:1440431-1442931 GCA_014634225.1 Acropora yongei | reverse complement strand
CCGTGGGATGATTGTAAGCAAAACATTTTTACTAGAGTATTCTTTTCCTTAAAGCGTAGTCTTGCATCCTTGAGACACCTGCTGAATCATTCAACAGAGGCCTTGAATCAAGCTTGTGACCAGAAAATCTTCATTCATGTAATGCAAATCCTCAAGGTAAATGTCAGTTATCTGCAGGTAAACTATGAACTGAAGCAGGTGTAATGCAATGATTAGGTATTATTTCTATAGGATGTCATACTTAACCACTAAATTTTCTCTGATTCTTATTGGTTTAAATATTTGATCATGTGATGCAAATAGTGTTCATCAACAGAGAGACACTATCAGCCCAAAGTGCCCTTCCAAGGAAAATACCCTTAAAACTAGAATATTTGCCCTTGAAGCTTCGCTTCTCGGGCAAATATTTGTTTGAAGAACATCAAATTTCTGCGAAGCAAATGTCAGCAGATAGTTCCTTGACAGAAACAGTTCTATTGTTTAAATAAGGATGAAGGAAATCATTGAGGAAGAGATGTCAAACAGGGGCCTCCCCCATTGCATTTTGCATTTCAGTCCTATTTTCCTCTTATTTGCTGTTAGTTTCTCCTTGTTCTCAATTTTTTTCTCCTCTCTGGGTTGTGTGCTTCTTTTCCAACTTTGCCATGGCCACACAGGGGATCGCTTTTATTTTGTTGTCGATGTCAATGCAATGATCAGAATAATAATTATTGTTGTAATGATAATAATAATTTATAAATTTATGTTCTCTTAACATTACTGTTATTATTATTAATATTATTATTATAATTATTAGCCTTTATCAACATTATTTTTATCATGATTATTATTAATTTTTAGTTTTTGGCATTAAGATCTGATAAAACTGTTGTGACATCAGACCTCAATGGTATGATAATGGATGTATCAAGGAGGCATTCTCTTTTTCATTTCTGTTCTCTATGCTTCAAATATATTCTTTAATTTATTGTTGCCAGTGCAATCATAATTATTAATGCAATGGTATATTTCTTTAACTCCATAGCCAAACTAATTCACACTTCACTAAATAATGGTAATACTATTATTAAAATGTTTGCTTTTGTCATGAGTTTGTTGTAACAGTTATTATTACCTTTTAATTTCTCAGGCTGATATTATGCCATTAAGACTGATTCCGTTTAAAGTTCGAGTAAATACTTGCAAAAAGTATTTACTAAAAATCTACTCACTTCTTGAATGCTACTTAAAACATCTCATTGTAATTCAGTTCTCTAAGTGACCCCGGGATGAAATCCCCAAGTATTTTCGAGAAATTTAATGTCAAACTTCGTAAGAATGCTAAAAGCGAGTGTTATTATCTTTTCAACTAACGCGAAATGTCCTTTTTTAATAACTGAAATATGGATAACTTCAAGTTCAATTTTCACTGGCAGGGTCAGCTTGAGAGGTTAAATCACGATAGGATCTCCTTATCTTTATTCAAAATATTACCATGCTAAGAGGTTTTTTTGGTAACTTAATTTTTGCCATTATTGCTTGAATGTTGTGCGGAAATCATCTTAATTTTCTCCCTCATGAGAGCAGGTCATAACTATTGACCAAGAGTCTCATTTTTGGCTAAATTCTGTCATGTTCGCGTGTCCAGCGTCCATGTCAGGAACCTAGAAGTGTCTATTACAATAACAATTATTATTATTTTATTACATAGACAACAGTGTTTTACTCGAAAATATCTCGTAAAACTACATCCAGGGCCAGAGTGGTTTATTTTCCATAATCTCACACATGAGTTTAGCGATGATGATGATTCTGCAGTATTAAATTTTCCTTGGGAATTTGTATCTTATTTTAGCGATGTCTTTTTGTCTGTGTAATAAGAAAACATTACAAGGTGGTTTGAAGATATGAATTTTATTTTCTCATGCCAAAAACAATATTTTACTTGCTTACTGCACTTGTTCGTAAAATAAAATTAAAATCTTTGCACCACCGTCTAATATTCCCTCAATATAATTATTATTACCATTATTTTTATTATTAGTATTAATATTTTGGCCCTGAAAGAGCCATTGTTTATCATGCACTTCACTTGGAAAGTAATGATTAAAAATAATATTATTATTACTACTGGATATTTTTTCCTCCCAGGTAGCTGTCGCAAGCACTCACTTTCCAGTGTGCTGGGGTGCTAGTACCAGAGAAACAGTGAAGAGGTATTCCATCAAGATTCTTACTTTATGTACCATGGAGAGAAAAGAGGCAAGGGAAGCAGTCATCAAAGAGAAAGGTACAGTACCATTAGGTTTTTAAAATCACTTTTCAATAGTTGGAAAAAAAATGTGAGAAACATTGAAAACAGTTGTGGCCATTTCAACCTCCCAACCCACTCCTCTGTAACAATTTACAGTCTTTCCCTACTCCAAGGAGTAACAGAAAGGGATAAAGCCCAGTTGTTATATGGCAAAGCCAGTCTATTAAAGGCAAATTCGGGTGCTCTGATTGGTTCTTTCTCAGTCGG
>BLFN01000225.1:1417770-1420270 GCA_014634225.1 Acropora yongei | reverse complement strand
CTTAACTTACCTACCCTACCCTCCCTCTATCTCTAACTCAAACAGTTTTCCTCTTTCCTTGTACTGACATTTCTAGAATTAGAATTCTGCTTTGAAATGTGCACCTCACTTCACTAGAAAATTCTTCTTTTCTTTGTATTTTTCTTTTGTTATTCAGACTAAAGAGCGTTATAAACAAGGTTCTGGAGGAGTTACAGAGCTTACAAAGACATTAGCCCAGGTAATATTAATAACAATGTTTGAATGTAGTTTAGTTCATTGTCTTGAGGGTTTTCCAAAACACAGCTGTAATTAGATTCATGACACGTCATGTACATGTCACAAAGTGTCTCCCTGTTACAGAGTATAAGTAGAGCCCGAACCAAAATAGAACCCCAACCAAACAGTACTAAATAAAGTTTAGGCCTAAATTACGCTTCAGCTTTAATAAGTACTTTGTATGTATTTTCCTTTAAGCATTTTTAGGCAGTTTTAATGTTTATATCCATAATCCTTGTGTTTTGTTTTTAACATGGAAATAAAGGCCATTAATGAAATTATTGTCCAGTCCAGCTTTCTTTATGTTTCAGCTTAGTTTCTTTAAGCTGTCTTTAAGTTTTAGCTTAGTTAAAAAATAGGCCCTAAATTGAAATCTTAAAGCAGACAGTACACTATTGTTTTGTTGCTGTTTGATGTATTTTGTGATTGGAGTTATTTTTTAATATGACTGTACTTTATTCTAGATTACTGAAGAACTGGAATCTGTGAAGGCTCAGATGGATGAAAGGGGAACTAACATGACTGATGCAGGTAATGTATAAAATTGGGAGCTCTTAAACCTCGCATAAGTTATTAGTACATCGTGAACCGTGTATGTATTCATCAATTTATTGTTGTTGGTCTGAAATTAATACGACTCATACTCTTGAAGTGGATGGGCCGGTGTCTCATAGGATTAGCAAATTCCACAGGATGGTGGCCCTGTGGTGGAATGGCATGTTCCCCGGGGGTTTGGGGAGGGAAAGTAGTAATGCTCTCAGTTGCTTTATGCAGTGGAAACTGGCATGAGATCCGGCGTTTTTGGCTTTAGTGGCTCGTGTGGGTCTTCGCCAAACTGTGCTCACTTTAGGTGGTTTGCAACCAACCTCTAGGGACACAGATAACAATGCTGCAATTTACAGTAGCTGGTGGACAAAAAAAAAAGGGCTAACGAGAAATCTATTGTTTTCGTCCACCAACATTGCGCCTATGACGTAACGTGAAAACTACCTATTGAGCTTGTTGAGCTAGGAACTCGCGGGTTCACTTTCAATTTGACCAACACCAAGGTTTCTAGATTCCGGTCAGAAAAGGATCAGAAGTGCAAGTATAATGGAACATTTTACAGTTGAGTGCTTCGTTGCCTGGCTATTAAATGAAAGAGAGGCCGGATTTGACCTTGTTTCGACAGAAGCCTCGTTACCTTTCTTATGTTTATAACACTTTTCTCGTGCTAATCAGTACAAATTTACGCAAGAAAAGCACCGAGGTTTCTATCGAAACGATGTCAACTTCAGCCTCACTTTCATTCAAAGACCGGGCAACTAAGCGCACAACAGGGGTGGTTTATGAGCAGGAGACAGGAGCCCATCAGATGGAGCCTTCATCTCACGTACAAGCCCTTGGAGTCAACCCTTTCCCGCGAAGATTTATAAATAGAACGGCTCCCTGAGGAGGTTTCGCGTGCTGATAGAGGAAGGAGCCAATGAAAATAGAGAAATGACAGCCGTATTGACTTTCGTCAAACAACAGGCAGCAAGCGCATTACAAAAGAAAATGGTTATATTTATAAATCTACTCGGAAAAGGGTTGACTCAAAAAATTAATGGAGCTGGAGGCTCCATCTATAGGGCTCCTGTTGTAGAGCACTTTATGTAGATGAACTAATTCATTGCTTGCTTTTTTGTTGAAATACAGGTCCATTGGTTAGAATAAAACAAGCCTTGACAAGGCTCAAGCAAGAGGTACAACAGATGGATGTCCGGATTGGAGTGGTGAGTCAATTTTAATTGAAAATAAAGTAACCTTTAGCTGCCATGTTTCCTGAAATTATGGGCACCCTTGTAGGCCTTCCAGTGTGCATGCGCACGAACGTATTACCCGGCCAATGTGGCAGTCGGAGAAAGCTGTTTCGGCTGTGTTAGGCCTCAGTTTACTTTCAGAGGACGATTGAAGGGAACGTGTGCTACCTACTTCTCTCTCTATTTGTTTTCCATAGGTGGAGCATTCTCTTCTTTTAGCTAAGATTCGGGATCGCAGCGCAATAAGAGAAGACATGCAAGCGTCTGTTACCCATGCAGCTACGTTTGGCGATTTAAAACCATTTTAGAGTGAAGTGTTTGTATTGTATTATATTGTGATGAAGAAGAAGATTTAAAAAGAGAGTTTCAACTCAGTCTATTTCCTTTGCGTATTGTTCTGATTTACTTTTTTCTGTGTGAATAGAATCGACTCTTGCGTTGATAAAGCGAATCAAGTAAAG
>BLFN01000225.1:1382770-1385270 GCA_014634225.1 Acropora yongei | reverse complement strand
CTCTGGCTTCAAATTGATGCAACTTAATATAAAAAGTTACGATTCAAGACCCAATGTCTCGACACTCCTGTCTAGAGTCTTCATCGGGTGTGATCTAAAAGCGACTTCTTTTATACACTTATTAATGAGCGTCCAATTTGCATCTCATTAATGAGGAGTAAGTAGGAGTCAGGTAAGAGGCCGCCGTCATCACTGTTCAAAGGAGCTTGGGCTGAGTTTATGTGCCAAGCTTCCAAACAAAGGCATTGATGGTACCGCCTGTTAGTGGTTATAATTTCTTGATTATTCCACCCAATTGTTTGCTTGTTTTGGCAAGCATGTTCTGGCAAAGCTGAGATTTCTTTCTCACAAAGAAAGATTGCTTTTTGGTGCTCCTTTTTGTCTCGTACCAAACTACGTCTAATTGTCCACTTGGCTGCTATGTGCAAATACGTCATAAAATATCGTCGAATCTTAAAATCAGCACCCCCGGTTTGCTCAAAAACTTTGAAATGATAAATCATTACTGTAGAACAACTTTTAGAGTATTGTGACTTTTCAAAAATGAGATAACGGTTCTTGCGATTAATTTTTTAAGGAAACAAAATAATAAATCAAAATCTTAAGTATAAACATGAATGGTGTTATGACAACATGAGAGTTAAGGTTTTGAGATGCACTGGCTCTTTTTAATAGGACGGTTTGAGAAACATTCAATTTATCCGCAAGGAAATCTGACATCTGAGCCATTTTCTTGCGTTAAGGGCATTTGTGATCTCACAGTATATTTGCCTCACTTAACCAAGCAAGAGTATTGGAGTTGGATTGCCTGTGTCCCTCTCTGAATTCCTCTTTTACATGTTGCTTTTACCGCACAAATGTATTCAGAAAGAGGCATGGCTCTCTCTGGCGTTCCTGTGCCTCTCGTTACTCGAGTTGTGCCGCGTTGTTTGCGCAAACCAACTTCATTTTAACGCAGATATGATCTTGATTACACAAGGCCGAATATAATCCTTGGTTATGAAAAAATAACTTTTCAAAAAGCTTTAATACAATTGGTACGTGATTTACCCGTAGGGCTCGTCGGAAAATTTTTTTTTCCTTTTTGTGAGGAAGTATTTGGCTAGTTTCAGTGTCCTAGAGACCTTAACGCGTTAAGACAAATATTTCAACACTTCGCTACACTGAAGTTCCAGTAATTACTCCACGCGCGGCAACCAAGCTTAGAATGCACGTGAAAGTACAGTGTTCGTATGTGAAAGCAAAGCCGGAGGCACTCTCTGCCAGAAGGCGTCTGGGATATACTCCCCTAGAGAGTGATAACAGCTCCACTTCATTAGGGGTATCTTCTATATTTCCGAGTGATGTTTCTAGTAAGTAAAATGAACCGACATCGGTGCTGTTAGGCTGGATCAACAAACAAATCGGGGAAATTTAGATGAGAGGAGGGATTAAAAAAAACGCTTCACTTAGTAACTATGGATGATTAAGACAAATATCCTTCAGATTCATCAATGAGCTCTTGTTCGGCTCAATGAGGTTGTGATACCATCGTCTCAGCTAATTTGGGTGAGCTGAAAAGAAATTTTGGGAATTTTACGAACATCCTGAGTGCGCTTCATTTGCAAATTCTAATTCGGTAAAAGTTAGCGAGATTTGTTTTGACCCCGATCATGGGCTAGGCTGGTGTTGTTTTGTCATGTCAAGACCGTCGACCCATGCCTTGTTTGGAAAAGATGATTCGATTTTATCCGTGTTGCCTTCCTTTATGGCAAAAAGGGATAACATCAATAAAGCACAAAACAGACCAACTGCAGACATCCCCTGCTATAGCTGGCTTAAAATGGGAAAAGGACTAGTGATTTTGATAATTTTGTCTTTAATGGCTTTTTGCAAGACCGTACCCTTGAAATCTTCAACCTCAGCGTACTCTTTCCAACAAGGTAACAAATTCTGTCTCAAATTTAATTGATTTTCCAAGAATAATTCTGTTCGTCGGAAACCGTATCTAATTTTCAAGAATCGAATACACATCTCCTATACATTGAGGACTGTACTATCACAAAGCTTTTGGACTTTCAAAATTTATTTTAGGAATCATATTTCTTTTGTAGAGGCTTTTTACTCCCTTGAGACTATTCCATACAATTTTTTTTCTCTGCTTTCGGCTCAAAACGCTTTGACAGCACTGATAATATGGGAACTCAATTTTTGAAAATATCTATAGGAGATGAATTTTCGAAGTGAAGGACTATTGCTTAATATGAGGCACTCTGCGATATCCAAGCACGTGATAAATGTCTGCTAATGTCACGAGAATCTGAAGTGTCACAACTGAAGAGGATAGATACACTCGCTTGGTTTATTTTCCATCGACTACAAACTCAAATTTAAACAACTCAATATTCCAACAAAGCAGAAATAGACAGCTTTCAAAGTATTTTTAAATGGGCCAAATTGATTTTCAAGAAGTTACATTAATTACAAAACTCTCTGGCCAAAGCTTATTCTACACTGGTTG
>BLFN01000225.1:1350270-1352770 GCA_014634225.1 Acropora yongei | reverse complement strand
GTCACGTTGGCGTGACAAGGGGTAAATGACTCAGACCGAAAGACTGAACTCGGGGAAGTCCCTGATTTCTTGATAAGTAAAACAGTTGAAAAGAAATATCAACTGCTATCTACCTCAGTTTATGGATTAATCGTTGGTAAGGATTAGCATCGACTGAAATACACCTCAAGGCTAGGTAAGGTAAATGCGAGTTTCTAAGCTGTTAAGTAAGTAAAGTATTTTAGAGACGAGAGGCCGTAGGAATCGGTAGATACCGACTGAAGCCGAAGTTCATTCTCTCCCGATGTGGGATCTAACTCATTTTCAAGATGAAAGTGAATTTATAATAATTTATATTAAACTTACAATAAAAAATAACACCAATAGTACGGCGTTGATCGAAGGAGAAATTTAACCGTAGTAATTTGAATAAAAAATTAGTACTAACAATCGAGAATATTCATGGTCAAAGAAAGAACGTGCAATGATTAACGCACATACTTTGGCACGGGTTGAGATTGTGTGTTGAGTTTTGGTTTGCTTTAATTTCTACTGAAACTGTGGATATTTTTTGGAGAAGGTAAAATAGAAAATTGACTGTAAAAGTTGCTTTAAGAAGGTCTAGAGCTAGTGACGTTCTAAAATATTCTAGCGTTTGAGAAACAACCTTCACGGTGAATGCGTCCTGTAATAATTAAAAAAAAAAGAAGATTTTTCATAATAGTCTTTTTCAAGTAGTCTTTGTCCTCCATTTTCTTTCTGGGATTATTGCAAACCAGCCAGTGTAAGAATCATTTCGTTCTGGGAAAAAATAACAACATAAACAAAATTCATTGTTACTATGATTTCAAGGCCCAAGGATAATTAACATTAGGTTACGAAAAATACTAGGGATTTCTTAACTATGAAAACGAAAGTATTTTTATGATGACCCAACCCTTAAAAGACCCCTTAATTTGAACAAAAAAAAACTGCCCGGAACTTCTGCTGCCCCCGATCTACCTGTCAGCAGTTTTTAGTTGACACGCAATATGTGCCTGCGAGAAGAGGGCAAATAAAAGAGAATGGAACGTTCGTAATATCCCGAGCGCCATGCAAATCCCAGTTTTTGCCGGTTTTGCTATCTTTAGCATTCGCACTCGTGAATACGCGAGGAGTAGAAACGAGTTAAATATTGTGAGAAGTCTGAATGTCACTCACTCACTCACAACACACTCACTCACTATGGCGTTAGCAGATCGATATCAATTTAATCGTATGTACATCTAGAGTCGTCAACTTACGAGCATCTTCCGAAAGCTTCACAAAGGGAAAGCTAGCTTATCTACATAGGTCAATTCAGTCAGCTAAGTCAATTGACGACAGTATTGCATAAGCATGATTTAAGGATATTCTATATGTTATACTCATTTATTGCCCCGCACGGTTTTGCCAAAACCCGAGAAGGCACCCTAGGATCCCCCGCGTATATACATACAAGGCTAAAGAAGAAGAAATGTGTCTGTAGTGGGCGAAGCATTCTCGAGTTGACGAAACTAGGCGCGCACGGTGGTCTCGGGTGATATTTTAGCAAGCAAGCACGGTGGTGTCGTGTACTTGCAAGTCTTGTCACTTTCCAGCTTCGCCATCTTCTAGCAGCATTTCTGAGCATTTGAAGGTCTTGCATCTACGAAGTTCGCGTTTCGCCATCTTCGAGAAGCATTTTAAGGTGAGCATTTCGCACTTCAGTGATTTGTTTGAATTCAAAAGCATTCAACAGTATTGAATAAATTTGGTTTGTCATACACAAATCAGCAATGGGATCGACAGACTGGATCCAACAGATCACAAATATCTCAGAACAGAATGATGAATCTCAACTCAAACGTTAGAAACACTGAAAACTCAGAGTTGCATCGATATTGTCAGATGTAAAGTTTGTTACACCAATTTCCTTTTGAATAAGTCACGCTCAAACACAAACAAATGATCACTTTATGAATTTTGCCTTTGTTAACCCTGGTATTTATTGGCCGTTTTCACACTTAGACGGATAATCCGTCTTAGACGGATAATCCGTCTTGATGTGAAAACGGGACGGTCTTCAATTTGGACGGATAATCCGTCTGATTTCATCCGTCTGATTATCCATCTATTTAGATGGATTTTGAAGACGAATTATCCGTCAGGTTCAACCGCGAATTATCCGTCAGGTTCAATCTGACGGTCTTTCAGTCTCTAGTCGTCGTATACCAAGCATCGGACAGGTTAAAAATGTTTTAAAACAGCTGAATGCCAGGAAAGCGACCGGAGCCGACAATATCCCGGCCTGGGTATTCAAGCGTTTTGCTGAGGAGTTAGCCGCAGTAACACATGATATCATTACCGCAAGTATTGTACAGAATAAATATCCAATCATGTATAAACACGCCTTGGTGAGCCCTCTACCCAAGGTTCATCCGCCCGAAAGAATCGAAAGTGACTTTAGACAAATTTCTGTACTGCCTGTTATGGCAAAAATTCTGGAAAAAGTACAGATATT
>BLFN01000225.1:1272752-1275252 GCA_014634225.1 Acropora yongei | reverse complement strand
GTGACTGAAACCGCAAATCGGCCCTCAAAATTGGATTAAACCGCCAAACTGCCAGACTATAAAAGACCCTCTAATATCTATCTTCCTGGTAGTACCCAGCTAACATTTACCTTACTAAGTAGGCTGAGAAAGTGTGTATGTATAATCAAAGTAATTCTATTTCAATAATCTTGTTTTTGACAACACCTTGGTAGGACCGCAAATTAAGGGACCGCATTAATGTAAACAAAAGTTGCTTTTTTAAAGCTTTGGCTTCTTACACCGTACTGCGAAGTTAACCAAGTGACCTCTATGCATTTTTGTTTTTAAGTCGTTCGATCCCGCACCAGTGCAAACCTTATACTGCGGGCGGATCAAATTCTTCGCCTTGTACCAATTTACGTCAACTGTTTCCCTGTCACTTCTCTTTTTGTAACAAATCCTTTGTTTTAAAGCCTTATCGTAGTCTTTGTGCGATTGTTGAAAATACGTTTCTAACCCACTCTTGCGGCTAAGGATGAGTTTTTGGCTACTTGGTCGGTTGCCAAGTACTCCAGAAAGCTGGCTTCCACGAATTACAATGGCCGCATATAACGGTATTCGGTTATTACAGTCGTACAGTACACCCACTGTGTGGCCTTCGCATACATACGCTAAGTTTTCTTTAGCCAAAGGATTGTTAACATGTCCGAAAAGTTTCAGACCAAACGGCAGATGCTCAGCTATCTTCTAGCCACCTTTTGGTTTTCCGTGAGCATCGCAAGCTCCCAAAGACAAGCACTCACATCCAGATATGCGGAGTGCAGATCGAGTGCGGAGTGCGGATATGCGGAGTGCAGATCGAGTGCGTAGTGCGGAGTGCGTAGTGCGGAGTGCGGAGTGCGGAGTGCGGAGTGCGGAGTGCGGAGTGCGGAGTGCGGAGTGCGGAGTGCGGAGTGCGGAGTGCGGAGTGCGGAGTGCGTTTCAAAGTTTCAAAGTTTCAAAGTAGGCAGAAAATTCAGTTATCAAAATAAAGATGGCGGTTCACAAAATGACTTAATTGAAGCGGTATTGGTAGACTTTCCGAAAAGCCCTTCGTCTTGTTTATTCAGAACATATTCTACCCTGAAGTTCATGAGGTCGCCTGAAATTCATGAGGTCGACTTGTGACAAGTCTAGGGTATTGGGTCCCCTGTGGGAATTCATGGGGCTTATTCACGTCAGACGATAGTCCGCTGTTAGGGGTATGATGAAAATTGTGAGGGAAATTGGCTGTCCTGTGCACGTTTACGGACTTACTTACGACAGCATGATATGATGGCTACGCTTTCCCTACTAGAAGGAAGTCAAAAGCCACAAAAATCGACGGTTTTGATATCCATTTATGAGACAATGCTGCTGTACAGTTTAATATGTTACAGCCACACCCTCACAGGGGGAGGCGCAGATCTAACCGTACCACCGAAGGTAATTTTGCTCCTTGGCCACAATAGAAGGAAGTTAATGTGGGTAACATCATTGCACCTCCCCCCTTTGGTTGGGTAGATGGCAGGAAAAAGAAACAAAACACTGATTGCAGTGGCACTCTCCCCTAGAGTAGCAGCGTCTCTAGGGGAACCTAAGAAATGCCCTTAGTCAAACTAATAATGCGCTGCAGAAAGGCTCGGCCGGGTACCTCAACCCTACAGGCAAAATGAAGGATACCAATCAGGGACTGAAGGTCTTTCAGGGTAGCAGATTTGTTATGGGACCACTCATGCAAGGCCTCTTTGGTCCTGGTTAGCTTGTGCAGTGGGAGGCGAGCTTCCGTTTTGTTGGAATCGAGTAGAACACCCATAACTCCATGGATGTACGGGGAGGGAAAGTTTTACCCAGGGCGACAGGGATATCAGGCTCTGTAAACAGACAGAGGATGTTAGGCAGTCAGACCGTGGGGGCTTGGTAACAAAAAAGAAGTCATCCAGGATATGGATGACATTAGAAAGAGGTAAGGAGCACTCCGTAAGCCGAAGGGGAGAACGGTGTCAAAGTAGTACATGTCCTACCATTTCATGCCTAAGAGTTCCCAGTCTAATGGGGGGACGGGGATGTTGTGGAAGGCAGACTTGATGTCTAGCTTAGGCATAAAACACCCCTGGCCAAGGTTCTGGATGATCGAGATTGCATTATCTACTGTAATATAATGCAGAGAATAATCACTGGGGCTGATATGGGCATTGACACTTGTGGAGTGATGTTTTGGATATGAAAGGTGGAAAATTGTACGCCAATCAGAGGAGTGTGTTTTTTGTAAATTGGGGAAGGGAGCGGACAGGAAAGGGCCAGCTGTGTGGCCCAGTTGCACCTCTTTTCCAAGTGGATCCGCAGACTACTTTGACAATGTTATGACGAAATTCATTGTCAATAACAGGATATACCCATGAAAAACTGACGTCAATGTGTCTGTCCGCTTAGTTTGACAATGAAAATTAACCAATGAGCGGGCGGGAATTTCTGCCATTGTCATAAAAACTGAAAGAGAAAAGGTCACAAGTACAAAAAC
>BLFN01000225.1:1252752-1262752 GCA_014634225.1 Acropora yongei | reverse complement strand
TATTTTCAACGACGTATTTACAAGGCAGCTAGGGTTGGCCTAGAGCTAGGGTAACCCTAGCTGACTGCTAGGGTTACCCTGGCACTAGGGTAACCCTAGCGCCTTGTAAATGCTCTGCTAAGGACAACTTGCCTACCCGAGACAACTCTATTTTGGCTCCCAATAGCAAAATATGATCATAATACCGACAACTTCAGCGAAATACGGCCTAGAAAACATCACAATTTGTCATATTCTTACTCTGAAAATAAATTCTTTTCCAGTTTTGTTATATGTTCGTGCTTTAATTTCAAAGTAACCAAAGCGGAACAAGCGTAAAGTTGTCTCGGGCAGTAGGGTTACCCTACCTGAAAATTTTGCTTGTAAACCCAGGCTATCTCTTAACCTTGTTGCTAGGGTTATCCTGGCAGTGGGGTTACCCTACCTTCTTGTAAACAGGGCCTTAGAGGTGCGGTGTCAAAGCTAGGAGAGAAAATTTAAAATCGCGGCTGTGTGTTCACGTTTTCTGTAAAACTTGAGAAATGGTCATTTCACCCCGCAGATTCGCCGAGAACAAGAAAGAAATGTACAGAAATAAAAAAAGGCGAGTGATGGCCGTGCAACGTTTTCGCTACCGTCGCATCGTAGATCTTAAACTCCCTAATACCTCGCTCTCCATTAATTACAACTCTTGTAGGAATGTTAAAATTCGCCACTTAACTCCCGTGGGACATTTGAAGGCTCCAATTTTGCATGTAAGTTCAGACTTGTGGAAGTTGGTTTCTTGAACGCTAAAAAAAATATCACTTCCATCTGTGAGAGCCGTGTTGAGAGCACTGGCCTCCCAGCAATGCTGCTCGGGTTCGATTCAGTTTCAATTTAGTGTCCCCAATAAGTGCCTCAGCGCTAGAAGACTTCACCCTTAAATAAAAAAAAATATACACACATATAAGGTTCTGTTAGAGTACCGCAAAAAATTCGGAAAGGGAATCTTTAAGTGTTAAAAAGAAAAAGCCAGATGAATCCTAAGTTGTAAGCTGAATAAAGACCCCGTAAAAAAAGGAATTTTCAAGCTGTTCTTCCCAGATTTTAGCCGATTTTCTTTACTTTTTGTTTATATATACCCCTAATTAGCGTTTGTCGGAATCGAGGGCCATTCGTCACGGAAGCCCCGGATATGTCGTGCCATTGTGCACGAGGTATATAGAGAATGAAAGATTTGCTGCTGGGTGTTCACGTTGTCGTTTAAACCTGAAATTTAAAAATTTGACGTTGTCGTTTCGTAAACTACGTCATAGAATTGTTTAAAGTGAGTGCCGCACGTGCAGCACGCTTCTTTTTTTCTTATTTATCCCATCAGATCATTGTTTCCTGACGTTGCCGTTGCCGTTGCCGTTGCCGTTGCCGTCGTCGCGGTCTAAATTCCCTATTCTGCCTTAGTAAGGAAAATAACAGAGGTTTCAAAGAGGGTTTTGAGTGCGCAAAGTGCTTATTAGAGTAACATTCTTATCGGAATTTTGCAGGTATTAAGCAAATGTTTTTTTTGTTTGGGAGAGGGCTGGAATATGCCAAGGTCAGCTTGCTGTGGAAAGCCAAGGCACAAGAAGAGCGAAAAAAGGTTCCGACAGACCTTAGCAAGCTACACTAGCGCATGTGCGCACTGTCGCCACCCTTTCGAGAATCCTTGTGATCCACTCGCCGAGGCAAGGATGAATGATATAATGGCCTAATATACAAGTAAAGTAAGATATAAGTAAAGATATTTCCCAATGATTTGCAACGGTCGAGATTTGATCAGCAATTAAACTTGAAACCACGTTTGACATTATTATAGGATTGAGTTAGTAGAGGTTTGCACAAGAAAAAGCAAATTGAAAATGATGTGTAAACTCTTTCTTTATAGGGTTGTCCTGTGTTCCATCCGGAGGAGGGGACAAACTGGACATGCCCCATGTGCTGTTTTTTTTTCTTAAAGCACAGACAAAATTTCACAAACTTGATATTTTTCATTTAATGAATAAAATATTGCATTGCCGGTGTGAAAATGGCTCGTGTGGGAAACTTTGTAAATTTTATTTAAATGAAGAACCGTTTTGAAGTTTACGAACTTTAAATATGTTGTGCTGTTATAAAGTATTGCCAGCATGTTTTTTATCTTATTTTTTGGTTCTGATGATTTGCATTAATGAATAAAATTGGTCTTTTTATCCCCACTATACTTCTTCTGTTGCCTTGGGGCGGTAGTGTGTGCTGAAACGAAGCGTTGCGAAACGAGCAGTAAACTTCGTTTTCAGAGCTGCGAGGAGATAGTGGATATCAGGAACCGATGAGTAGGAGCATGCACTATATTCCCGTCACGGCAGTTTCAAAGACCGATTTATTTTTAGATTTAATTTCGCTGGATTGAGAATCCCGTCGGAGTGCCATGACCAATCACAAGAAACTAATTTGTGTCACTGCGTCCCTAGACCGGAACCGGCTTTCTTTCACACAAAAAAAGTATACTAAAAATAGACCAGTCCTGAAAAACGCCGTGACTAGGCCAAGTATGGGAGTCGCATATTCCTACTCATTAGCTCCTGCGTGATAGCTGTGGGAAGGAATTTGCCGGGCATTCCGGCGCCTGTCTTTATGAACCGTTAGGCGGATTCTTGCTGCTTGTTGCAGACTTTTGTCCTTGTCATCGTAGTGATATTTTTCCACCTTGTAAAGCCAGTCTCTCACCGGAGTGGAAGACTTAGCGGTACTTGCCATTTTCTATGCCTTGTATCCTTAACGGACTTTTGGTTAATTCTGGTCAAGAGAGGAAAATTGTACACGAAATGAATCAGAATGCAATTAATTTTTTCTTGAGTTAATTTATTCTTTCATTATTGCTCATTCAAAATGACGCATGCTTGTCTTTAAAGGCTCGTCCCATTTTCGCGCGGTTTTCAGCACCTAAATAATGACGCAAAAACATTTTGTCAGCCAATGAAATTCTTGCATGAAGTAATTCTCTTGAGACGCGGCTGCCATGTTCAAAGTGAGTACACCACCTTTATAAACACGGCAGTTCGCAATTTTTACCTTTACTATGTAATTCAAAACAAACAAAAAGTAGTTTTCGAGTAAGTCAACGTGGTGTACCATTTGAAGTATTGTTGAATTAGGTGAAAACTTGGCTTGGAAAGTGTTTGGGGAACGAAGGAGTTCCAGAACACGAAGGAATGCCATGGCACCGTTATCAAATAAAGAATTTATGGAACACAAACAAGAGGTAAGATGCATAATGCAAACAAGCACAGGTGTTAATTAGTTTAGTTTGTGATAAAGTATCAAATCTTGTGGCTTTATGCGCTTTATTCCTCGTCGGCCAAATTTATCTTTGAACTAACTCCAACTTCCCCCTATGTAAATCAAAACATGTAAAACAGCCAAATAATCGAAGTAACATGTCATAGTCAAGGTCGAGTGCTTCATCACGGGTTCCAAACACCCAGAAACGAGTGAAAGCAGGACGCCGAAGGCGGAGTGCTTTTATCGTTGCGAGGTGTTTAGAATCGGTGATGAGGCACGAAGCCCGAGTTTTTGACAAGTCTTCTCTAATGAAACAGTAAGAAATTCTGCAATGACATGCTTTCTCAAATCGAACAATAATAAACTATGCAGAGTTACATTTTTTTCCCTTTACATGAAATATCTCGTTAAAATACAAGTGTCTCATCTCACCTGAAAAACTTGTTCCATCTCAGATGAAAACCTGATGGTGTTTCACTGGGTATCAACATTCTTCCACCTGACGTAAATGGTCGTCATTTATTGGCTGCTGACTGCATGTATAAATAATGAATGTGAAAAAAAGTAGCTATGAATTGCTTGGATTTCTTTAGTCTCCAATCAATAGATTTGGTTTAGTATTAGCAAGGTACATTTTGAAACACTAAATTTTGAAACAACTCACCCCGCTACAAAAAAAAAAACAACAGCAGGGAAGATCGGGAAGAGATCTAGTTTCCAGATCCTATCATCCAAATATAACCTAGTTCCCAAGCCTAATTAGCGGTCCTGAGAACGAGATTGAACCTAAGTTTTTGCGTTGAAGTTAAACTTACCTTCAACGCATTTACAGACAATGCCTTTCCATGCTATGGCTATTAGTAAATGAGAATAAGCAAGGCTGATCAGACAGTGGAAGGAATATGCCTTCGCTGATGGCCACACAACTGGGATGATGTTAGCGATGTCTTCCTTGCTGAAAGAACTTTTTTTTAATTTTAAGAGTTTCTATAAATAACCTCACTCCCTCTTCTTACCCTCTTTTTATCCCCTTCTTAAACCCTCTAACCCCTTTAACCCCATTTTAGCCGCCGAGAGAAGGGGGTAAGTGGGAGCCCCCTTTCCCTTTCCCCACCCCAGCGATCTTCAAACTCAAGACTCTGAAGTGGTCAATGTTCATCACATCGACACGAATTCAATCTAACTTAAGTTTTGATTGATTGAATAGTCCTATCCTTGCAATTGGCTAAAAATCATTCTAACGCAGGGGGTAAAATTTTCATAAAATTAGCCGCGCACATTACTCTCGTTGATGACGTGCGCCATCAATGAGGTAAATATTAATCATAATAATAATAAAATATGACATAGTTTGATGCTACTCTGGCCTATAATTAATGCAACTTAAAAAGTTACGATTCAAGACCCAATGTCTCGACACTCTGGTCTAGTGTCTTCTAAAGCTGTTACGCGACTCCTTTTATACACTCATTAATGAGCGTCCTATTTGCATCTCATTAATGAGGAGTAAATAGGAGTTAGGTGAGAGGCCACCATCATCTTGGTCCAAATTAAAGGAGCGTGGGCTGAGTTTATGTGCCAAGCTTCCAAACAAAGGCATTGATGGTACCGCCTGTTAGTGGTTATAATTTCTTAATTATTCCACCAAATTGTTTGGTTGTCATGTCAAGCATATTCCAGCAAAGCTGAGAGTTCTTTTTTTACAAAGGAAAACTGCTTTTTGTCGCTCCTTTTTGTCGCGTACCAAACTATGTCTGATTGTCCACTTGGCTGCTGTTTGAACTGTAAATACGGCATAAAATATCGTCGAAATTTAAAATCGGCACCCCCGGTTTGCTCAAAAACTTCGAAATGATAAATCATTACTGTAGAACATTTTTTAGAGTATTGTGACTTTTCAAAAATGAGATAACGGTTCTTGCCATCAATTTTTTAAGGCAACAAAATAATAAATCAAAATTTTAGCCGTAAACATAAATGGTGTTATGACAACATGAGAGTTAAAGTTTTGAGATACACTGGCGCTTTTTAATAGGACAGTTTGAGAAACATTCAATTTATCTGCTAGGAAATCTAACGTCTGAGAACCATTTTCTTGCGTTAAGGGCATTTGTGATCTCACAGTACGTTTGCCTTATTTAAACAAGCAAGAGTACTGAAGTTACATTGCTTGTGTCCCTCACTTAATTCCTCCTGTACATGTCTTTACCGCACAAATGTATTCAGAAAGAAGCATGGCTCTCTCGGGCGTTCCTGTGCCTCTCGTTATTCGAAATGTGCCGCGTTGTTTGCGCAAATCAACTTCGCTTTAACGCAGATATGATCTTGATTGCCCATGGCCGAATACAATCCTTGGTTATGAAAAAATAACTTTTCTAAAAGCTTTAATACAATTGGTACTTGATTTGCATGTAGGACTAGTCGGAAAATAGGTTTTTTTCCTTTTTGTACGGAAGTATTTGGCTAGTTTCAGTGTCCTAGAGACCTTAACGCGTTAAGAACGAATACTTCAACACTTCGCTACACCGAAGTTCCAGTAATTACTCCACGCGCGGCAACCAAGCTTAGAATGCACGTAAAAGTACAGTGTTTGTATGTGAAAGCCGGAGGCACTCTCTGCCAGAAGGCGTCTGGGATATACTCCCCTAGAGAGTGATAACAGCTCCACTTCCTGAGTTGTATCTTCTATATTTCCGGGTGATGTTTCTAGTAATTAAAATGAACCGACATCAGTGCTGTTAGGCTGGGTCAACAAACAAATCGGGGAAATTTAGATGAGAGGAGGCTCTTGTTCATCTCACTGAAGTTGTGATACCATCGTCTCAGATAATTTAGGTGAGCTGAAAAGAAATTTTGGGAATCTTACGAACATCCTGAGTCGATAAAAGTTAGCGAGATTTGTTATTATCCTGATCAGGTGCGATGCCGGTGTTGTTTTGTCATGTCAAGACCGTTGACCCATGCCTTGTTTGGAAAAAATGATTCGATTTTATCCGTGTTGCATTCCTATATGGCAAAAAAGGATAACATCAATAATGCACAAAACAGACCAACTGCAGACATCCCCTGCTATAGCTGGCCTAAAATGGGAAAAGGACCAGTGATTTTGATAGTTTTGTCTTTAATGGCTTTTTGCAAGACCGTACCCTTGAAATCTTCAATCTCAGCGTACCCTTTCCAACAAGGTAACAAATTCTCTCTCAAATTTAATTGATTTTCCAAGAAAAATTCTGTTTGTCGGAAACCGTATTTAATTTTCAAGAATCAAATACACATCTCCTATATACTGAGGATTGTACTATCACAAAGCTTTTGGACTTTCAAAAGTTTATTTTAGGAATCATATTTCTTTTGTAGAGGCTTTTTACTCCCTTAAGACTATTCCATACAATTTTTTTTCTCTGCTTTCGGCTCAAAACGCTTTGACAGCACTGATAATATGGGAACTCAATTTTTGAAAATATCTATAGCAGATGAATTTTCGAAGTGAAGGACTATTGCTTAATATGAGGCACTCTGCGATATCCAAGCACGTGATAAATGTCTACTAATGTCGCGAGAATCTGAAGTGTCACAACTGAAGAGGATAGATAAACTCGCTTGGTTTATTTTCCATCGACTACAACCTCAAATTTAACCAACTCAATATTCCAACAAAGCAGAAATAGACAGCTTTCAAAGTATTTTTAAATTGGCCAAATTGATTTTCAAGAAGTTACATTAATTACAAAACTCTCTGGCCAAAGCTTATTCTACACTGGTTGTCTTATCAACAGAGAATTTCAAATTTGAGAATAATGGAGAAGCTCGTTTCAAGAACACAGCAGAAGACTCCCAGTGTCGACTTCAAACTTTCGTTTCTAATTTTTCCATGATAGGCATGGGATACATGATTATATCACCAAGAAATCCGATCAGATTTGCTTATTGTCGTGGGTCATGTCACTTCCCCTTCAGTCTGGACGCTGGAGACGATTCTTACGTCACTGCTGACATGTTAATACGTCACCTAGCCATTTTGAAAGGCCTGTCTCTCTCTGATGACGAAAAGGATATGTTCAAGACGTCATATTGTGTACCTGTCGAATACACCAGCTTGAGGGTCGTATTGGGAACAGAAAAGGGAGTAAGGAAGAAGTTATGGATAAGGGCGATTCCACGAAAATGCGGCTGTAGATGATAACGTTTTTGCGTTTTCCGAATTATTTTCGTTTCAGGAAAACTGAACAATTTTTATACTTCAACGAAGAATGACGATTAAACGTTCGATGAGTTAAATGCAATTTCCAAATTTCAAAGATTCTTAATTGTGCACAGTGCTTGAAATTGAAGAAAAATGTATAATTAAATATTTCGAATTTTGATAGATTGTTTGAGGGGTATAGTATGGTGATGGTGTCAAATTTGTCCACCAAGTAAAAGTGGACGAAATGAGATTACTTTTGCCAGAGTAAAATTATAACCCCAACTTAAACAACCTTTCGATTTTACCTCTTATGTCCAGACTGATACACTTAATGATCTTCTCGCTCATGTACTGCTCGCTCATGAACTGCACGAATTTTCCTGTCAAGTCTAAACGTAAAGCGAGCTCTATATGTGTTTTAGGATAGGATTTGGGTTACTGTTTATCCCTCTTCAAGGATTATAGTTACGAGGACACTTTGTGACCTTTATTCTCCGCATTTATTGCCAGAATTGACGGTCACGCAAGTCAACGAAAAGGGTGAATATGAAGAAACACTTCCTAACACCTATTGAGGTCGGCAGTGCGATCCTAGGCATATTGCTGATTCGCAGGCGAGGTGTCCCCCACGAAGTGACCCCCGCATTCTGCTCCAAAGTTAAACAACCAGCAACAGAAAGTAAACAATCGAAATCATTCTGACCTTAATCGTAGGGCTGGGGCTACCCTTGAAAATAGATTGAGCTGACGTAACCTCATCCAAGCAGCCGTCCTTGGCATGGTTGTCATTGACTGGGTGATGTTTCGATGCGCATACGTACAGTAATGACAACATAACGAGGCTGATATAATTGTCTGTCCACCTTGGTCATTTATTTGATTTCGTCTTTTTCTGGAAGTCAGCTCCTAATGAATGTGTTTCAAAAAGAACACGTGAGCACGTCAAGTATAATGAAATTCAAGTTTTGTAATTAGCGGTCACTTCTGAAGATGTATGTTGAAGCATACGCGACGTCAAGTAAATAACTTCAAAGTACGCGTTAATTTTGTTTCAAATGTTTGTCATTACAGTACGCGTTTTGATTCTTAAAACTTACTTGGCCTAAAAAGAAGCTTGATTGAGTGCCAATGTAGCTCAGTTAGGAGTGGAATAATGTGCTCCAATGTTCTTTGTTCTGGGGACACTGTAAATTGAAATGAACTAAAATCAAGTCAAATCAAATGTAGGTTTTAAGGAGAGAGGAAAATCGGAGTACCAAGAGAAAAACCTCTCATATCAGATCTAGAGCAGAATAGAGAACCAACAAATTCAACCCACATATGACGCTGAGTCTGGCGATCGAACCCAGGCCACATTGGTGGGAGGTAAGTGCTCTCCCCACTCCTATAGCGTGATTGAGACAAGAAGGCCACTTCGTCTTATTTGGAAGCACGATATGGACAGGAGAAGATGGATTCCTTAGCCCTTAGCCCATAAGTTTTCTCTAGGAATCAAGAAAGCATCTCCTAAGTGGTGCCCGTACAATCCATTCAACGAGTTTAAAGGACATTCTTAGTCATCACAGTCACGTAGGTAAGTCAGCATCAGTGCCCTTTCTTCGGAGTCATGGCAGTTAAACTTTTTACGTCAAAATAATTATCACAAAAGCAGGAACATCCATTAAAATGGATCACTGGAACTAGATGTTGAAGAAACTAGAGGGAAGACTAGCAAAACCACTCGATGAAAGTGTCAATTTCAAATACTCCTTATCGTTTCGGTAATTTTAAGGCTTCAAAATCTACCGAATGAAGTTTCTGTACACGTCTTTGAATTTTGTACATCCATCATTTTTCTGAGCTTCACCTTGTGGTTGAACCCAAGTTCTTCTCATTTTCTGCCCCTGAGAAAAAGTTGAGTTCAATCCATTTATCTTCTTGATAATAATTAGCGGAAAAAGAGAATATTTAAACAGGCAATGTCCAAAACAGAGCAAAGTTATAGACATTATATAGTAGTATCGGCATTATCGCCGATTACAGACTACGGATATTTCTGCCTAATAACCTTCTTTACTCGAATCACCTCTGAAATAGTTTACAACCACTACCCCATAAGTCACAGGCATTACCACCTGATGACTATACCACCACCGTCCCCACAGGTCACAGGTATTTGCATGTAGTAACCTCACAACCTGAGTTGCTCTCTTATTAATCAACATGTATATTGAAAGTGACAGTCTAATTGTCGCTCACTTTTGGGACGATTATAATGCTGCAATTTCGTAGATTAAACTATGCCACAAACCAGTCAAACTATGCGGTAAAATGGTTCCTGAAAGGAAATTTAAAACAACGGAATTTTCCGCAGAACAACAGGACAATTCAGCTGCTTCAACTGAGAAAGGAATGTAAATAGAATATCCAACTAATATTTTTTTAAGCCTCAATAACACTGTTTTCTAAGCAGGTACACGTCCTGCACAAGGCTCATGCATTCCAAGATTGAGGATACTACGAAAAGTGCTATGCTGCTTAGGGTTTGTCGTTGTGACGTCCATGCTGCACCAAGGA
>BLFN01000225.1:1248870-1251088 GCA_014634225.1 Acropora yongei | reverse complement strand
AAAATTGCATCGAGTTGCTGCGACAAAAATCGCCTGTGTAAACGGGCCTTAAGAAAGGGCTTCATAGAAACCAAGCAAATACAATAGAACGGAACAAAACGAAGGCTTGTGAAGACCAACAGAATACAGTAGAACATTTTCCTTTTAGATCATTGACCATTTGTGCAGAGACCAAAGTTCAAAAGATTATTTGCATAAAAATAGAGTTCAATTCTGGAAAGATTCGTTTGGAGAACAAAATGGTTGCTCTCTCTTTGACTAGAGACTCCAACATGGCCACCATGACGTCATGTAAGAGAAAACTCTAGGAAACTCAACAAAGAGAGAGCTTGTTAACAGCAAAGAGAAAGCTTGTTAACAGCAAAGAGAATGCAACAAAACGGCAAAATATGAAAGCTTGTAAAAACAGAGAGAATAGGACTATTTTTTTTCATTTTTAATGTCACTGATCAATTGTGTAGAAACCAAACATAAAGGCCATTATTTGCATAAAAATGAAGTTTAGCTCTCAAAAGATTGGTTTGGAGAACTAATTTGGCCGCTATTCCTTTGTTTCGAGACTTCAACAAGAGAACGGCACAATAGAAAGGAGTCTTGAAAATAAAGGTAATACAATAGAAACAAAGAGAATACAATAGAACGGAACGATACAATGGCTTATAAAAACAAAAGAAATACAGATTGTTTTGATGTTTATTATATGCAATAAAATTTTGCGGCACTAAACCTTGAAATGTCTGCTTTGTCGCTGTGTTTTAGCTGTTGCTGCTTGCCCTACGAAGCTATAGTTTTGAACACTTTGCCGAGAAAGAAGAACAGGTAATATAAAATGAACTTTAATGCTATAATTTATGCCGATCATTGTCAAGTTTAGAAGGACTGTAAGTATCCATAACAACCCTGACTAATTAAAAGAAATTGGGCTCGATCATCAATTTACTGAACTGTATCATTTTATTCCACCATGTTGTGCTCTTTTTTTAATAAAGACAGTTGGGTTTACTTGCATCAACTTTCGTAACCGTGATTTCTTGTAACTTCATAATAATAATAGTCATAATAAACTTTATTTAGAGAGGCAGCATGTCATATTGGCATAAGTGGGATGGTACCCCATTCACTTATGACAAGCGTTCAACAGGGCTTAACTTCGGTTCACAAATTGGAAGGGACGTCTCATTTTTGCACAACTCGCGCTCTACACAAAAATAAAACATTGCCGCTCAATGAAAAAAGGAGAGACTATATTCAAGGACACCACATCATTCTACTATTGCTACACTTCCATTGATCTTTGACGAATTCTTGATTCTTGGCTTTCGTTTTCAAGCCTGAGTCCAACTGGGCAGCCTTCTAAGCAAAAGAAGAGAAGAAATTATCATTCACAGACAAAAAGACGAACCTTTAGTAGCAAACGAGATGCGAAGGGTCAAATCACCACCACGAGGAGACAAAGTAGAAATTTTAGGCGTTAAATAGCTCTTCGTCTGAGCGAAAGATGAAGAGCCAACGCTCGAAACGCCAGCGTTATAATCTTACCGTGATAATCTGGTTCCTATCAAGTCATTATATAGCAAATTTTCGTCTCTCAGTACCACCCTCCCCTCCCTAGCAAGAAACCACATTTCATTTAGAATCTAAACCCTTCAATCAAAAGAAATTAACAGCGACAAAAGATTGACAATGAAAAATAAGCTGACGAATTAAAATCAGTGTAAGTCAATGATAGAAGGTCAATGCTGCATGTTCCACACAGCGAAAGATGCTGTTCTGATAGATTTAAAGAAAAAACAATAAACTGAAAGGTATTCATATGAAAACAAGCTCGATCAAAATGCCAAAAAATAAAAATTGAAATACTTTATACTTAAAGCAGCGCCCCTCTTCTTGATTAAGAATACAAGCACTTGGTACGCTACAAACGATAGGGCTGTGAATCTGATTTCCTCTGAATCCCATAGAAAAGGTTTTAGGCTGTATTGGAAGTACCCGAGACGGATAGCCTAACGTGTGTACGTTTTCACATATTATCATAAACTTCCATTGAGAAAGGATCTTCGTGTACTTGCCGCGTGCCAAATTATTATTTTTTACGGATAGAAATTTCTCACTTCCGAAAATAGGTCCACAACGCGTGCACAGGAGCTCCTGCCCTTGTCTGGTATTGTCAGTGTCTGAGACGATATACCGATTGTCAAGATGGAAACTGGAATTAAAT
>BLFN01000225.1:1238870-1241370 GCA_014634225.1 Acropora yongei | reverse complement strand
TCAACCAATAAGAAGCAAATCCAATCGCACCTTGACGACAGGGTATTTCCCGCGCTTTGTCTCGTGTACGAAAGTGAACCAATAGACCTTTTTCGCTTTTTTCCGAATACAGATCAAGTGACGACATCTAGGAGGTTGGAACCATTGCCGTGTTCATTAAAAGACTGCGTGCGAGCATTAAAATGTCCAACTTTAAGAACATATTCTCCCTGGTATTGTCACATGATCTGTATTGGGAAAACAAAATCGACAAACGGAAAAGGTCCATTATCCCGGATAACAAGATTCGAAAAATATTTCCACAGGTGATAAACTTGCAACTTAACTTACCAATTGCGTAAGGTGTCTCTCCCCACTGCAACATAGCATGTCTGACAAGTTCACCATTCGTATTCACGTACACACCTTCATCTGCAAACATTAACGAAACCAAACGAACCTCGCAACGCTATATTCCGCAAATGGCAGGCAATAAGGTGACCGCAACCGGCTTAACAGGTGTCCGCAGTTTTACTGAGTCACGAAAATTTGGTAACAAACGACGGTGAAATTTCCACTGTAAACAAACAACGAAGCTGCGATTCAAGCGTTAGTCCTTCGTCGGAGGGTGAACGCTCGGAACGACAGCTTGTAAACATGTTATAATGGAAATTTGACACTTGCTCTTTGATATAAGATTTTCGTGTTTCACTTGCCAACGGCAACTCAGTTAATTTAAAAACTAGGTCGTTCATTCGTCTGAATTTCTACTAAGCGACATATTCGCTCTTCTGGAGATTTCTGAGAAGAACACTAATCGTATAGTCTCGGCTTTGAGGCAACGTCATCTGAGGAAAATAGACCCAGACTTCCCACTCGAATGTCTGCTAAGTGACAACAAACTTCGCCTAGTTTAACAGTCCAGTCAAAGCGAAAATTCGAGAGTGAACAAAAAAAACGTTTCAAAATAGCAAGATTACCCTTGGCAAAGAGAAACAATCGAGGTTTGACGCAATTTGAAGCGTCATATGAGGCCATGACGATGTTCCCCGACAGAGTAACGAATACAAACTTTCAAAAATCAAAAATCTGAAATGGAATTTGAGCTCTGTTCTTCTGAAAAGTCTTCTTTCCCCCGGATGTCACGTGAATGAAGTGGCTTCACAACATGATCACAAAATTCTAAAGAAAAACGTAGGCGCACACAGCATGCAGAAACGATGCAATAGAATCCAGCAACACACACAGGGATAAAAGAAGAGACTTACTATTGAAACAGAGGAGAAGTTCCAAGCCACTAGAACCTAACGACAAAAAAGACAGGTAAAAAGTTGACAATTAGGGACTGGAATAGGTTGCACCGTTTCACAGCGCTAAAGAGAGTAGCCTCTTGCAGTTGGAATTTATTCGTTTATCTGATAACATTAGAGATAGACAAATCTAAAATAGGTGAGAATATCTCCAGCCTCATTTATTAAAACCATCAAGTAGTGTGTGCAAATCTACACGAATTTAACAATGTTACATCTTGAAAAAAATACTGCTGACATTTTTTAAAGTTGTTCCCTTGGAGTTCACGAAAGCATACAACTTTTTCTCCCACTGTACTTTAAACTACTTTGCTCAGCAATTTTCTTCAAAGCAGTTTGTAAATAAACTGATAGATTGCAGCACAAATTTCGCTATATGTCTTCACTCTTTCTCCTCCCTTTAAATGGTACTCACAGCTTCCAGCCGTAATCAAGATTACTTACTCGTTGATGGAATTGGATCTTGCGAGTGAACGAAAAGCCCTGAGATGGATTATTGTAGCCGAATGACTGACGCTTCAATGGTGTGTCACGTCACACCACATGTCACGCAAATGCCAGTCAATAACAAAAATCCTTCTGAGATCTCACGCGGACGATCAAATTTCATCAAGGTATGTCACTCATAAGTTCAACCCGTTGTTGTTGCTGTTTGTTTTGTTGTGCTTTTCTCTTTTTCCAAAATGAATTTACTGAATTGTCGCTCGTAAGTGATTCCAAATGAAAAAACAAAAAAATAAAATAAAATAAAACAAAATAGAAATAAAAACAAAACAAACGAAACCGGCGTTATCTAATTTTTGAAAAGAAAAAAAAAACTTACTTGGTAAGGGAATAATCGCGTGAGGTTGGAAATTCTCTTGAAGCTGTCAAAACGAGAAAAGAGAAATAACAAAGGGGTAACAGCAAGTGGTTACTCAGAAGTACAAAAGAGATCAGCTTGAAATCCTCCTGACTGCAAATAAGGAACATTTAAGAACTAGATAGGGAACCTCTAGTCGCAACAGGACCGGAAGTTAAAAAACTGTAAAAAGTTATTTCGTCTGCCTCTTTCAATGAAGGTAACGTATTACATTGCAATGTAGACTGTGCTGTTTTAAATTTCTGGCCAAAAATTATCTGGTAACGGATTATTACTTCATTTTAATGCTACACACGTAAGCTCTTTGCCTTTATGCATGTCAGAGCGAAAGATTCAGGGATCTGGTGAC
>BLFN01000225.1:1224633-1227133 GCA_014634225.1 Acropora yongei | reverse complement strand
ACATGCTTGAAGTTCAACTTTACTAATTGCACTGGGCGTTTCCACGTAGCTTGCATTTTCTACGCTGCCCACCCCTATCCCCTATCCAGTAGCTTCTCCACTGTTCTTCCAATTCAGTGAGACAGGTGCTGAGGCTGGACCTGGTATCTTTTGATGGGCAGGGCTGGTGGCTGACTTGCTAGTAGGGCAGGCTCTTAGATGTTCTAGCTACTTGGGTTTGGGGTCAGCAGTTCCTGGCCACCCAACCTCCACATGTGACAAAGGCGTTAAAGAAGTATTAAAACCTACACATTTCTCTGGTAGTTAACACTGGCTAGCACTAACCAGACATTGAGCAACTTGGGCCAGATCAATGAGGTTAAATTGTTACCCTTGAAAGTACATTTTTCCTTTCCACACTGTTCTTGTCATCACTTTCTTTAACGTCACCACTTCCCCTCACTATTGTCATCCTAGCAAGTTGATGTCATTGTCATTGTCATCATTGTTGTCATCTTCATCATCATCATCATAATCATAACTATCATTGTCATTATCATCGTCAGTATCATTGTCGTCGTCATCATCAACTCATCCTTGTCATCATTAATATCGTCATCGTCATTATCATCGTCATTATCCTCGATATCATCATTACCATTATAACCGTTGTCGTCATTATCAGAATTGTCCTCATCATCATCAACTTATCCTTGTTATCTTCATAATTATAACCATCATCGTCATTATCACAGTTGTCCTTATCATCATTGTTGTCAATAACTCATCCTTATTATCAACATTATCATTTTAATTGTCATCGTCATTATCACTGTCATCCTCATTATCATCATCAACTCATCCTTGTTATCATCATTATCATTTTACCTGTCATCGTCCTTATCATTGGTTTCTTCATCATCCTTGTTATCATTGTTATCATTATACCCATCATAGTCGTCATTTGCATTATTGTCTTCATCATTATCATCATCACAATCAATGCCATCATCATCATTGATATCACAATTATCTCCCACATTCTAGGTCACTGCCCAAAAATCATCAATACTCTAATTTACAAGATCAATCATTATATAATATTACTGTGCTCATTTCCTTGCTCTAAGAAGCCTTGGATATTTCCATACCTCGCCCATATGTCCCTCCTTGCATAAGGGTCAGATTTCTCCTCAAAGTCGACTGCACATTAACAATGCTAGGGGAAAGTACAGTAAAGAATAATTTATGATAAGGAACAACCACAAACGTACAGGATTGCAAGAAATTTGATAAACACCAATCTACAACGCCTTGCATTTAACCAAAGTGTGCTGTGCCACTTTTTACCCCAGTGAGCTGTGCCATGAACAACATGAGGATGTCACACTGTCAAGTGGCTGTCCTTTTTTGCATGGATTTCTGTGAGCTAGGTAATCGTATGGAGTGCTTGCATACCATTAATGTTGAGGTGATAAGGGTACTCCCATATCTTAGTTTAGAACACTATTTTACGGAATAAAACTTAATGTAAGACTTGGAACATGCAGGTAGATGAATCACTGCGTAAGATATCACTATCAACAGAACATGCCATGGTATTAATATCTTTTATTATTACCCAACTAGTGGAGTAATGCAAATACTGCATTTTGATTGACTACGCTACTATAGGTCTATTAGTAATAGTCATCCAGTAGCGAAGTTCGCCGGTTTTGTAAACCTATTTATTTTTTTTTATTCCCAAATAAATATATTTTTAGCTGAATTTATTATTACTTTTTCCTCTCCGACTAGTTGGGTAATACTAAAACAATTAGACCCTTCGCCCCCAAGGGCCACAGATCAATAGCCCATTTATTCCCGAATAAATATTTTTTTTGCTGAATTTATTATTGCTTTTTTCTGTCCGACTAGTTGGGTAATACTAAAACAATTAGACCCTTCGCCCCCAAGGGCCACAGATTAATAGCCCATTTATTCCCAAATAAATATTTTTTTGCTGAATTTATTATTGCTTTTTTCTGTCCGACTAGTTGGGTGATACTAAAACAATTAGACCCTTCGCCCTCAAGGGCCACGGATCAATAGCCCATTCGGCTTCGCCTCATTGCCTATTGCCCTAATTCTTAATTAGATACCCTAATCCTAATCTAAGAAAAAGTCCAAACACAAATGCTAACACTTAAGTTCCAAAATGTTTTTTTAGGCTCATACTAACAGGACACTTCAAGACATTCATCAAAATTTAGCGTCCATCCTCTTACTTGCAATCCTGAACATTAGTGGAACGCAATGATTGCACCCTTTAGCATCAAAAAAAGAATCTTACCCCATTTCTTCTGCAATCATTCCTGCTAACAACTGTTCGTCTTCTTCCTCACTGCCAGAATAGGGAAATTCTTCCTCATGGTCAGGCAGAGGAGCTAACAAAATAGAATTATACAAAAACAATGTATTAACTATTGCTTGAAAGTATAAACACAAACTTGACCATTTGGGTTTGACATCTGAAAAACCC
>BLFN01000225.1:1163336-1164671 GCA_014634225.1 Acropora yongei | reverse complement strand
TTTAGACCTCGATGCAACTACGCCCAGATTAGTCGCCTATATCTTATGCGCACGCTTGAAGAAAAAAGCGCTGGCCAAGAAGAACGACGACTCTCTAGGTTCGCGTGAAGAAGCGATGAGTTCAAGCGCTGGGAATTGTCGAGAATTGTATTCAGTTTTTAAAGTTCCAGGAACTTGTTTGGGGTTGACTTGTGAGTGATGAACTTCGGAATTTTTTTAACAAACGTTGTACGCAATCTCAATGCCGTAAAAACACTTAAAATGAAACATAATATTGGCGACTTCCTGAAATATTGGTGAGTTGATTTGAATAGCAATTCAATTTACGAAATGACATCCGATTTACGTGGTTCTTAGTTTACTCTTACGCTTTTATTTTTAACCTCAGAAAACATTATAGAACTTCAAAGAACTCTTTGTTGAGTGAAAGAAACAGCAAAAGAATTATTGAGTCCAAAAAATCTTCGTGAAGACAAAAACCTGGTTTCCATACAATCGCTCAAATCGCTCGAAATGATAAAAATTGTTTAGGCTTACCACAGCCGGAACAAACTAGAAGCGAATTTACACAGAGGACAGCTATGAGGCAGTCGCCTCCTAAATTTTAACAACGCTGCCTTTGAAAGAATGCCATCTGCAGATCAGTAGAGAGATGTTTCTCAAGGATGGCTCATTAGAGACATGCAAGTTTTTTTCATCGCAGGCTAGTAACTTGAGACTAAATGGAAACGATTGAAAGCCTGTTTACCCGGCGTCGTGCTACCTGAGTGAAACAAATATTTCTGTGAAGTCCCATGAGGTATCGGATGTGAGATTTACGATTACGTAAACTTTGTTTATTACAAGATATCGATAAAGGAAAAAACCCAATTTGGATTTGACCTAAGCCTGAAAGCAGTAATGTTTAGAATGTACATACGCAATACAGACAACTTGATGCTCTCAGTAAGATAGCAAAGGAACTCAAGAATGAAAATTAAAAGTAAAACAGGCGAAGATTACGAAAGAAGACACTTTACATAGAGACTCCTGTATTACTTCAAGCAATGATACCGTGTATGTCTGTAATTCACCCACAAATTCGGCCATTGTTGGCCATTTAACCTTATTGACCCCTTTGTCAAATTTCAAAAAGTGACTTTTTTGCCACGAATATAAGGTTTTGTTTTCAGCTCGTTTGTTGCATCGAAGAAATCTCAAGATGGTTTTGAAGTCGACTAATCGACACATTTTGGTTACCAAATGACTTTGAATTTCCTTTTGTTTGATATTTGGGCGAAATGAGATAATGGACTAAGTTGATTTGTTCAGCAATTGAGCATGTGTGCTGTCCAT
>BLFN01000225.1:1089602-1092102 GCA_014634225.1 Acropora yongei | reverse complement strand
CATTGAAATGTCTCAACAGTTTTGTCCGGCGTTGTAGCTCGGCATTGATCGGTGACACCTTAATTTGAGTAATTGTTTATGGTAGTATATTCTCACCCATCCACACACAGGTTGGATTTTTTTCTAGTGCCAAATCGAGGCTGTTTCCCAGTGTGTTGAAATGCTACTCGACCAATATGGCGGAAGCCGAGTCCGTGAGTTGCACGGTAAAAGAGCACAGAATGCATAGGTGCAAGAAACGATTGTGTTTGCCCAACTAATGTCAACGAGATGCCTGCAGGTAAAAGACTGCCTTGTCAGAAAGAAGCCTGTGCTATTCAGAAGTGTCTTCAAGGTACGATTGCTTGGAGACTTGAAAACTCCTATTTTTATGTGTACATACTTTGTCATGTAGATAAGATCGAAATTAACATTAATATGGCGTTGACTATTCTCCTTCTTGCTCAGAACAAAAGTACCAAGAAGACAGATGCAGGCTGGTGATTGAAGCCATGAGGAAATGCTGCAAAAGAGAGTCCGCGATAAACACTAAACTTTGCTTGGGCTTTAAAGAAATCGAACCCCTGAATAGCACGACTTGAAAAATGTTTCAAACATGCTTAGCTGCTCAGATGGTCGTCTTGTAACCCGTCATCTGTTTCTTTCCGGAGAAGAAACAATGGGGAATCAGTTATTTCGTCACGAGGAGGTTTCGCTACCAGTCAATTTGGTCGTTCTCAAACTCAAACGTCGAATGTGTTTGATGAAGTCGAGGTTACAGGTCTCCGTGGTGACGAAATGACTATAAGCTAAATAATTTGCACACCTCACCCATCGTCATGGATAGGGAATTTTGGTCTTACAATCGTCAGAGATGTGTAAAAGAAACAGAAGGGGAATGTTTTTATTTTTTTCATAGTTGATAAACTGAAAGGTTGAGTTGACAATTTAGCACGGAATACTAAAGCAAGCTGCAAGGACTAGGTTGGAATACAAAATTTCTTCTGCAGTTATTTCATTCCTTAACACCATTCAAAATAGATAAATATAACAATCCTACCCTAAAAGATTATGAATTTAATTTTTTTATCACACCAGAAATAAAAAGAAATACCATGTTGCTGTTTTTTTTTTTCAGTAACTGCACACTGATTGTACATTTAAAAAGCAATAATTATGGATGCAGTGCTATTTGCAAAAATGTGACATTATGTTACATGCAGATTTAATTAAATGAGAGATCATCTTTTATTAAGTGTGACAGCATTGCCAAAAGAATATTTTACCACTGCTCTCTTGAAGATTATTGAATTTCTTTGTTACACTTAGCAGATGTACCTATGCTCATGACTAGGACATTTAAGCGGAGACAAAAATTTGTGAAACATTGTGCTAATTGAGTTCCCTGTTACAATACAAAGCCCAACAGAAATCCTCCAGCAAATCCAGAGGCAGCGACAACATTACGTCTGGCATATTTGTAACCCTGAAAATAATAAAATAATCACACAACTGAGTTGCAGAGGTCAGGTGCTTGAGAAACATACAGGAGCTTCCATTATGAGCAGCCAGTTCCTACATGGAGACTACTCCCACGACTGGCAAATCCTGGCAAAACAGCCATGAGCCCCCACGTTGCTGGGGAAGGACGTAGGCATCCATGACAGTGATAGAATCAGTGGAAAAAGGGTAGGATAGAAACAGAGGAACACTGCTAACTGGATCCAAAGCCACTACCTTTAATATATTCCTCACGCCTCTGAAAGACTAACATCACACCCTGCACATCACAAACCCCAATGACACCATGAGCATGCTACATGACGTCAACATTGACCAAAACAACCGCTCCACATCTGTCAACTGTGTTAAATGGCATTTAACTGTTAACATATTTTAAACCAGCTTGGAGAGATGACATCAAAATAAATAGCCACAAATGTAACAAAGAAACCTCAAAATTCTAAACAATGATTGGTTCAGTAGATGGAATCAAAAAATGTCACACACAGCCTCTAGTAGGGGTGTCTTTAAGAGTTCAGCCCACTCTTTGGGAGCCATTGATGTTTTCATTCAGTGAATGAAATCGGGGGGTGGGGGCAGGTGGGTAAAGAGAAATGTTTTCTCCTCCCCATCCCCTTCAACAATTTCATTGGATTAAAACAACACTGTTTAGTAAGCCATACACTGAAACAAACTTGCTCTGCAGTTAAAATAAAAAAATGCTTGTTTATAGCTATTGCCCTTTAACCCTGTTTGCCCTGAGTTTGACAGAAGTGCCTCATGGTTTTATTGCGTTCCCTTGGTCATTGGCCCATAAACTGACATAAAATTCTCATACTGACAGTATCAGGTTGGTAAGTATTCCAATTTGATTTCAACAGTGTGATGACACCTTTGGTGGTGGATGCATAAGGGTTGCCATGGATTCCCCCTTTCTGCTCTGACAATCACTTTCCTGCTCCCCCAACCTTTAGGTAGCAGCTCCCAAGCTTATCTATTGAGGATGACTTAAATAAAA
>BLFN01000225.1:1006594-1009094 GCA_014634225.1 Acropora yongei | reverse complement strand
TAAGTAATGCAAGTATTGTAAGCAGTGTGATTAGTAGTGTGAGTAATAAACAGGTTTTATAGAAATCAATAGATCACAATGAATGAGGAATTAAATAACTAAAACTCAGAATTCAATTTCAGTGCATCAATACATGCTGTCTCAATCCCTAGGTCGATGAGATTGGTTATGACGAAACTGTGCGTCAGCCGGGATTGCGAAAGTACTGGAATAGAATAAAACAAAGACTCGGCATTGACTGGACCAAAACAACCTGGAACGACTTGGAGAAACCGCTGTACTCTGGATTGGCTACTCGGTTGTTCCTTGCGAGGCTCTCTGAGCCCATTCCAAACGACCTCAGTGGGCAGGCTGATTACTGGAAGACTCATTACAATACGGCTGCTGGAAAAGGCACCTCCCAGAAATTCCTCAAAGACATCATGCAGGCAACAGGCTGCGCTGTCTAAGCTTTAACCCTTTCTTTTCCTCCCATGGGTATGCTAATTAATTTAAGCAAGAAACACAACACCCTAAATAATTGGTTGTAACTTGAGCTACATTTAGTCATTTTTCATATATTATAGCTCATTTTTAAGATTAGAGAATTTTCTACACAGTTAACGAACAAAGTATGCCTGTCCCTTACAAGTTTCTCACTTCATGCTCAAAGTTGACATATGAAAGTAAAAGTATTGTAACACTAAAATAATTCTTCGTTCACAACAATTCAGCTTTGAAACCAAAAATAAACTGTCAAATAATAATAATAGTCATTTTTGTTAGGCTAAAGGAATGAGATTTAAGATAAAACCACAAATATATGGTAATTTGATCTAAGAAAGCTTCTTACGGCCTTACGACTTCTTAGTGAGAAAGTTTAGGCTTCCTTTTAAAAATTTTCAACGTAATGAAGAGGTACGGCTGCTTTTGAGTACCTCACAAAGTTAATTAAACAATGATGGTATTTCGTTTGATCTTCCTCAGTATTCAACCGGAGTACAAATAAAGCAAACATAATGACTGTTCGTGTTGGATTTACGTTATGCTGTCTTGTGCCATGAAGTTGTACCCATTTTTGGTCTGCACCGTGCAGACCTAGATTGGGCATACACATACACACACACACACACACACACACACACACACATCTGGAAGTTACAGTGGCGCTGATGCCTTAAGAACTAATATCCATTAACTGAAATTAGTGTTCCATTTCTTATTAAAAACTCTATTTTTTTTTATTTTTCGTACAAATATTTTCTGTTTCATACTTAAATTTGACTTTTTGCCAAAACCCTTGCATATTTGGAAGTTCTTTTCTCCTTCGGCATTCCGATAGATGTAGTTTCCCAAGGATTATTAAACAAATAATTCAGGAAAGGGCCTTCTTTTGTTGGAATGGCAATGACGATACCCTTCCCCGTATGCTGTTACACCTTCATGAAAGGTTTCAAATTCTTTTCAAAAAGATTTTGCATATTGACACTCAAAAATTAGCTTAAACTGCGTTTCAGAAGAACGTTCGCAAAAAGAACACAAATCTGAAATGAGGCCTATTCTATGCAGTTTTAAGTTAACATAAGGTACAGAGTTTAAAACCTTGCACTGAAAAGCTTTGACATATATAGTTGGGAAGCAACTAATTGAGATAATAGAAAATGAAAATTCATTCAAAATCTCTCGTCAGCGTTTGTGCATAATTGGAGCATTTTTAAGCGCTAAAAGTAAGCAATAATCTCTAGCATTTTTTTCCGGCACATGAAAAACACCATTACCGATCTTAAAAGACAGGTTGGAGGTATTTAAGTATTGGAGAAAAACTGGGTTCCTTGACCCTTTCACTCCCAAGGGATTCCCCATTGACGAGTAAAATCGTCTGGCGTTAGACAAAGTAAAATCCATAAGCAGCCCTGTGGGCACCTACGGGAGTGAAAGGGTTAAATTAAGCGGAACAAAGTGACGACCATTCCATTCTCAAATGTTTGACCTTTTTACGTTTTTCCCAAATAACTTATAAGATTCAATATTGTTAAAATTATAACATTATCTTCCGCGTTTTCTTCACGAAATTAAAAACTACCATTTTAATAGTTCCGAGTTGAACAAAGAACTGATGATAAAATATTCAATATCATAGTTGCAACTGAAAAGCAACAAATCGTTTATGAGATGTACTGAATAATTTTTTCATGCACCTTTATTGTCGCCAAAAGTTCGTTTAAGCCAAGCAAGTGAGTTATTTAATCATGGATTTAAAGTCGATCATTTTAATACCTCATCTTTCTTAACAATCTATTGCAGAGACTATTGCTACTTTATCTGGGCCCTTCCAAGTATATTTATATGTAAGTAGATTCAATCACCTTGGTTACATTTTCCGGAATTGGCAGTAATGAAGCGACAAATTTAGAGATGAGAGGAGGTCTAATAAGAGAGTAACTTTCGCATAAACGGACAGTCCTCTTGAAGACCAGACGTTTATTAGTTTTTTGATATTACCTAGTTTCTCAGAAACATT
>BLFN01000225.1:996594-999094 GCA_014634225.1 Acropora yongei | reverse complement strand
GGTCCAAAACTTTGCTAAAGGGTGAAAGTGAGGCAATAGGTCTGTAGTTACCAGTATCAGTGGCCTTACCGACTTATAAATTGGTGTAACTCTTGATATTTTAGACACATCAGGTACTATACCGTTAGCGATAGATTGGTTGTAGATATATGTAAAGGTTATTGATAATAGCTCCGAAACAACTTTAATTAATTTATTTGGAATATCTAGTGAAATTTTATTTTCATTTACTTTTTGGAAAAGCCTACAAACTTGTGTTGTCTCAACAGGGGACATGATAAAACTTGAGACTGGTGACTGATTAATATACTAAGTAGGCTCCTCATCACAATGATCAATGATGCTTGCCAGGCTTGAGCCTACACTAATAAAATACTTGTTAAATAATTGTTCTGCAATGTCTGATTTATTGCCAAAAGTCTTATTCATTACAATTCTTGGAGATGATGTCTGTCCCTTTGTATCATGTTTAATTAAAGCCCTGATATTAATTTCCATGTAGCTTTCAAATTATTCCTGTGTAGGTTGAATTGATTTCAATAATAAACCTTTCTACTGACCGTCTGTAGTTGGTTGAGTTTATTAGCATATTTTTTTATATTCTACTGTTTTTTGACTGGGTTATTTGAGAGTTAGTGTGTTCTATACATGTCTTGCTTATTTTTCATAGATATGAGTATACCATTTGTTACCCAAGGCTTACTAAACTGCTTCTGTTTACTTTGGGATATTAGTTTTCCTTGGTGCATGCTTATTAACAATAAGCTGGAGAGTATTTGTGGTCTTAGCTGCAATTTCATTTAAGTCATTGCTTTCAATGTTTTGATATAATGTAAGTATGGTTATGAATCAAAATGCATGTAGTATCTATAATATCTCTTAAGTTTTTGTTTTTGTAGTGGTACATCAACAATACAAAACGTTGGTAGATGATCTTAGATATCTATTCTAGCAATTCCAGATATCATTTGGTTAGTGTTATTAGTATATATATGATCTATCAAATGTGCAGTATAATTAGCAATTCTATTAGGCCTAGTTATATATAACTATTGATGAGATATTGTTAGAGTGGAGCATATCTAGGTACTATTCAGTTTGTGCATGATGGTTATATTTTGCAAAAATCTAATTCAAGTCTTCCAGAATGTATAGCTGGTATCTATTCTGTTATTTTTTTAATTAGATCATCAAGCTGTTTAGTTAATTTTTCTATATTCGCACCAGGGTGTCTCTAAATGGATCAAATTAATATAGCTGCTTTGCCATTACATGGATCAATAATTTCAACCCAGCATGATTCAACTAGCAGCATATTAAATTTTATATCAGGTCTGTGTATAGATTTAAGAGCCTTTGGGTTGTAGATAGCTGCCCCACCATCCTAAGTAGGTGAGTCCGTATGACAAAGTTCATAGTTTAAAAGATCCACATTACCAAAAACGAGTTTTCATTTAATCTGGTTTCAGTTATAGCAAAAGTTTCTGGTCTTTTATTGAGGGAATAAAGGAAATCTTCACGCAAAACTAAATTTTTTGGTGAGCTTCTTAAATTACAGTGACACAGTGAAGTGGCATTTGGCCCAGCTTTGGCAATGCAATTATTTATCTGGGAAATGGAATAGTAATTTGACATTGGTATAGTAAGCATTAAGTCAAGATCAGTTTCATCAGAATTATCAGGGTTGGATATCAAATTGAACAGGTCAGCATCTATTAGCTGATTGAACCGCACTGACCATAAGCCATTTACAATATTTAGCTGTTGATCATTAAGGTTGTCAAATGGCAAAGCTTGCAAGGAAATCATAGCAGTCTAAAATTAACTGAAGTTTGGATAAATTAAGTATAAATATATATGAATAATCAGGTGTTGAAAAATAAAATACTCATCTGTTATTAATCTCATCCAAATAATCATTGAATTCCTCATGAGTAGAGAAACTAGTAATACGTGAGGTCTCAGTCTCTCTTAGACGGATCTTTCCATTGGCAGTCCATAGAAATTTGTGATTATGCTGTGGTTTGAATGCATTAATTCTCCTAAACAATCTCTTCCCGTAGTTGGTTGGTTACGACTCATTGATATGAACCTTGTAGTCACTGAAGACACTTTTGCCCATTTCGACTTGGACAGATGGTAGTATGGAACACTTCTTTCCTATCAGATTCTCCTTCTTCTTGTAGAATTCTTCTCTTTTATCTCTTTGCCCAAACATTGCTATAATTCGGTTTTTCACCTTCTTTGTATTTGCAACTCTGTTGGCTGCTGATATCTGGGCTCAGTTGTTCAAAGCTCGATTAAGCTAATCTAAGACTAGCTGTTTGGGATTATCCAGTGGCAGAATGGGAATACCAGTAATTTTAATACAGTCTCTTCGTAGATACTGCTGCATTGCGTCGATGGTGCACCGTAATCAGCTTCTTGGATTTTAGAAATCTGGTCCATTTGCTCTTTAACGTTTGCTTCAAGTCCGGCTATCTGCTTTTTTTGTACCTTG
>BLFN01000225.1:925899-928399 GCA_014634225.1 Acropora yongei | reverse complement strand
TTTCCAAACTCCACGATAATGTAAAAATTTGCAATATTTCTTTGCCTATTTTAAACATCCCACTTAGAATGCTGAGAGTTTACTTGGAAGTCTTAGGTACAGCATAACGTAGGACAGGTCGCTGCATTGAACCTCGGGAAGGTTAGGCAAAGAAAGTGTGTCACACACGTGCGCAGCCATTGTTGTCCGCGAGAAGTCTGATACTTTGTTTTCGTCCTCGTCTTTGTGCACATGGAATTTGTTACTTTGTGTACCTGGAGGTTTTTTTACTTGGCCTAATATAATTACTCTTTCAGAAATTGCTGAAACTGCCAAAAATAAGCAAGTCGTGCAGCGACGAGGGCCGTTTTAGTAACTCGTGAAAGCAAAAGAGATATGAATGCTCAATATTACGACGATCCATGGCGACTGCTCATTAATAACATAGAGAGCAAATTTACTGAATTTCTGAATGCATAAAACTGTGACATTGTTCAGTCGAGGACAACGCTCTTGTATTCACCTTAATTTGCTAGTAAGTTTCTTTCATTCTCTCACTTTTTGAATAGGTTCTTCTTGTGCTCCGTGCATTCTACGTGTTTTCATTCTCGCACTTGTCCTTTGTTTCTTCGATACATTTCTCGTCAACTATCTCGAAACGAGACGCCATTGTCGCAGAAAAAAAAAACAAAAAAACTTCCCGATAGCATAAGCTGTTCCTAGGCAACTTGAGGACCAATCGTGAGCGAGTAATTTTGCCCTCAAAAAAAGCAAAATTAAGAAAAAAATGCCCTCTCCATTGACCAATCAGCATTTCGTAATTTCGCCCTTTATGTTTTGTGTTTTATCTGGCGGTTAAAAATGAAGACTTGGTCTCCAGGTTGATAGGGACTTGCTTTCACCTCCCAATCAATATACTATATTTTTGTCGGTGCTGCACTGCCTTGAGTTGATCCCGGACATCTTTGTATGAGCTGGAGAGGCGATTCTTTAACTGTAAACCGCAATCTCCATAATTAAGTGACGCTGGTTCCTGGGCACCCAGTATGACATCTAATGGGAGGTGCATCTCCCTGCCAAATAGGAGTATAAAGGGGGTATACTTGGTTGAAGTATGCTCACTGCTGCACGCTGTAACGTCCTTACTGTACTTTATTAACACACAAAAGTAAAATGCTAAACACACCCCCAGCGGTTACGCGCCACGTCCTTATTTACAACTTATCACGTGGTATCACGTGGTAAGTCCATATATGGTACAACACTAAACACGCCATCTCCCAAGCCCCAAGATGTTGAAATGCTTTTCTTCTTTTGTAACCTCTGTTTCAAGTTTTGTGGTTTACTTTCTTGAGGTTCTTGGCTTGCTTAATAAGCTCTGCATCCCTAAGATACTGCTAAGAAACTCGCCAAAAGGAAAAAAAAATGTTAGGCTGTCCATGGTTGCCTGAACTTTAATGATAAGAATCGGGTGATGTGGTTGTCCACAGGAATATGGTGATGGCCATTCCAGGGCGCTTGTGAAACGTATTTAAAAGAAATCAAATTAATTTATTTAAACTCGGTAACGTGAGGAGTGAAAACAAAAATTTAGTTTTATCAAACGAGTTGATAAAGGTTGAATTACCACCGTGAAAGATTTAGAAAGCTGACGTTTCGAGCGTTAGCCCTTCGTCAGAGCGTGAGGAGTGATTGCCTGATCTCCCGAGCCGAAGAGTCATGTGTCAAACGTGCGAGCATTCCGGATCCAATTGGAATTTAGAAGTGTTGGTTGTCAGTATATCCACCCTTCATCTTCTTTTCTAGCTTTACGTTCCCAGGGTATAGACGGGCATCCCACCGAAAGCCATGTTTATAGCCGCGTTAGCCTTGGTATCGAGCCTGTCGTTTCCCCGACCTATTAGGTGAATGTATATTTTTCTGTTTCTTGTTTTCTTCATTATGGTAATCACTTCTGTTCCTACTGAAGTGCTTACCGTGAAATTACCAGAGTATTTTGTTTGGGCATGTCCAAGTTTCCCGAAGAGGTGTATTTTCTCAGTTTATGGAATGCATGCGGGTGTTAGGATACTCAAGGCGAGTTGTTTTGTCAAGGGGCATAACTATTTAGTGGTCAAATTCTCCTTTTTTTTTTTATTTTGAATTCCAAACAAACTGTAACACTGCACGGGATAAATAACGATTTCCTTAGCTTTGAAAACATCCATATACACAATAAAAACTCACCTATTAATTTCTGCGGGCTCTCGTAGAATACTGATGACGTGATAGAAATCCGCAGTCCGGTATGGTTTTATTTCAAAAGAAGAAAGATCAAGAAACGAGCAAACGTTATAGCTAAACAATTAATTAATTCTTTAGCTTGGATCAAGACAAACCAAAAAGAAAAAAAAAAAACGTTTTGCAAAAACCAGTGACGGAGAAATTAAAAAGCTGGTTGACAGTTCCATTCCAAGAAACGCGAATAAAAGTTCTCAAAATGTATAGAAACGATTGTAATTCGTTGGCCTTAATTAAATTA
>BLFN01000225.1:863817-869502 GCA_014634225.1 Acropora yongei | reverse complement strand
ACGCATATACGCCATAAAAACTCACCTATTAATTTCTGCGGGCTCTCATAGAATAAAACTGATCACGTGATACAATTTAGTTACTGAAAAAGGATTTGCCACAAAATTGCGGCTCGATGAGGTTACAAATTACAAATTTCTTTTCGTTAAACATTAATCTTCAATACTTAAATCTTCTTTTAAAGTGCTACTACGACGAAAATGTGTGTCCTTTTTCAACTTAAATTGATTTTACATGTTTATGGTAACAAGGGCAGCTAAAAATTAGAGTGCTACATGCTATGTTATTCTGGAAATAACCGGATGAAAACCACTAAAAATTGGTCGACCATTACTCAGTTCGCAAAAGCGTAGCCCACGAGCAAATGGAACGCGGTCATACGTGTGGTCTTCGGTCGTGACGTCATACACTCAAGGACTGTCGAGCAATTTGGAGAGAAATGTATCAAGGAAAGACGCAGAAAGCTTGTGAAAACATCGAGGGAATGTCTTGGATATCTTCCAGTTCCAGTTCGTCGGGGACCGATGAAGAAGATAGCTTAGAGGAAGAAATAGGCGAATTTTCGGGGTTAATACCGTATGACGAGTCACTGTAGCCGATAGCTACAGAACAATAGGCAGTTCAACAAAAGTGTAATACGAGAAGCTGAGGAAGAAGAGCGACAACAGGCAACATTTACTCAGGCCGTCAGTGTAAATACATGGTACGACTAGCTAAATGTTAATTGTTATAATATACAACGTCTTTAGTATTTTTTTTTTTATACTGTATGTTGGCCATCCTGCAGAAATTGGAATGTCATTTTCCTCTGCTTTAGCCATTGCTCATAACTTATTTTAAGCAAAAAAATTATTGTAAGATACTTACTTCTTATTGCACCATACAAAAACAAATCAACTGTTGCAACAATGTATTTCATATTGCGTGGAAACAACTTCTCATTCTATCATAACTACATATTTGTTCACATGAGGAAATTGGTCCCCCGACCATTCTCTGGGAATATGGTTCCTGTCCTTCAAGAAATCAACCCCCCTCCCCTGCTTCCCTAGAGAAAAACAATAAAGGAAGTTTTATATTTTTATGACCCGTCAATGTTGAAGGGCAAATAACAGTTTCCGTTTCCTTTCGTTGCTGGTGTTTCATGATGACATCCTCTGGAACCTGTTCTTTCAGCTCTTCGTCCACCAATTTTACATCTGTTCTTGGGGTAGTTGTCAGGATTGAATAGATATCAGCCACATAATCTGTAGAAAATGCGAGCAAACGAGCAAACCCAAAAATATTATCATGCTTAGCGTTCTGTATAAAAATTATACCACTTCTGCGGTGAACACATATGATGGTTTCCATCTTTTTGTTATGATGTACAGAGTTCAATGTCGGTAAAAGCAGGTTGTATGTCACAATAATTTATTGACTTGAAGCATTCTGGCATGAAATTCTGTGTTGGAATTTTTAACATCATTGAGGTGTGATGAAATTAAGAAGTATCAATACCATAGTTTGATGATGCTTTTGCTTCTCGGACAGTGGCTTCCCCCTCTTTGAACTTAGGATAGGAGACAAGGAGTACAGGCCTTCCTTCTTCATCCACTTTAGACTCCCTCCTTAGGTTATAGTTGAAATGTAGGGCAGCCAACATTGTCCTAAAGCATGAAAAAGTACATAGTAAGGTTCTTATATATTATTTTATCATTCTGAATATGTGAAAATTTAATGCGAATGTCAAGAAGTTTATGGCAGGGATTTCAGTATTAGAATTTTTCACAATATATTTTATTCCAGATGAAATCATGATAACTAAAACAATAGGTAAACAAATGTATAATAGTACAGCAAGTGCAAAAAATATAAAGAACAACATACCTTACAAGCATGCTAAGATATATGAATAGGCATTCTGTCTTGCTTTCACCCGATCAACGTGAAATAAGCTAATTTACCGCAAAAAAACAAAACAAAAACAAAACAAACAAAAACAAAGACACACAAAACAAAAACAAAACAAAAAAAAAACAAAAAAAAACGGTTTGTTGGCAGTATTAGAGTATTAGGATATTTTTCTTAAAATCGGTTCTAAGCTGACATGTAGGCGATTGTAGGTGACAAAAATGTGAATTCATACTGACTCTTTGACCACTCCGGCTGGATACGGTACTTGTGGCTTTTTGCTTCCAAATTGTCGGAATGGCTCCTGGTTTCAAACGCCTCGACGTCCCAGGGATATGAAGAGTTCGAGTGAAACAGTTTTTCGTAAATTGCAGGAGCAGATCCCAAACTGGCCCCGGGGATAGAAGTTTTCCCTATGCATATCCACGAATTTTTCCATTGTAATTGACCTCGATCGCTCAGAGGCGATAAGTGAATGGAAATACCAGCCTCAAGATCACTTTCATTATCGCAGTCTTGGACAACGCAGCGCGACGGGGGCATTTTAGCAGACACAACTTCATCGATTTCTCTCCTCCTGCATAAGTTAAGTAGCCACTTTTTTAAGTGTCTGACGTCACGTTCTGTTACGAGAAAATCGATCTAGGTCTCCACGCTTTGCGCGGGAATCGGGCTTTAAACAACTGGGTCCTGCTTGATAATTTCGTTCCAAGAAAGGCGAAAAAATCCGCAAAATATGCAGGAACGATTAAGGCGTTTGCCTTAATTAAATTAAGTTATTATTGACCGGAGGGTTATAAAAGAAATAAACTCCTTTCCGGCTTGTTAGTACATTGGTGGATTGATGTCCTAGACTGAAAGATTGTTCTCAGAATTTCACAGTTGACGTCGAAGCTTCGCTTTTTGGCTTACTGCTTATTTTTTGGACAATCTTTTAGCCTTGTACATGATTCCTACAACAAAGAAATATTATATACTAATCAACAAATTACAGTTAATTGCTCATTTACGTTTCAATTTATCTAGGGTATTGTTTTTAATGAATGATAACGTATTTTTCAATTTCAAACTTAATTTTAACCTTAAGCTTTAACCCAATTATTTCTGGTAGCATGTTTCTCCTTCTGCAGTGCCATAGGTATAATTTCGCGACCAGTAACAAATAATTGAGCAAGGGTGGTTTTGAATCTATTATTATAACATCTGTTCAAGTAAGAAAAAAACATTCTTCTGTAATAAAATGCAAATAAAGTTCAAACTCTTTCCAAAAATCTGCGAGTATATACAAGCGAAAAAGAGGTGGCTGAGGGTTAATTTCGGGATGAGACTTAGAGAAGGAGCATTTGTTGTCTTTGTATAATTTGTATAATTTGGTATTAGTGCATCATATAGAGTTTAGAACTTTGTACTAAAAAACTCTAATACATGGTTCACAGCAAAGAGAATGTGGTAGAATATATACTTTGTAGGTGTCATTCCTGGCGTGCCCTTGACCCGTAAATACCGGGGTGTGCTTTTTTTTAAAACAACGATGTAAACTGACTCTGCATGCTGTATCCACAGAATTATGTTAGTAAGAGTATTCGCTACCATTAATCAGACCACGTTTGCGTTAGTCTAACTCTTTCTGAAAGTTTACTGAGTGAAGAAGTTTTCATTTTATTATTGCATTGCCATTATTTACTATTTATTATCCGATTTTTGTTCTCATCTTTTGTGACTAAGTTGGATGTGTATGTGAATCATGCGCATTAGAACTCTTCATCTTCAATTCTTCCCACTCGACGGTGTTATCGTAGGCGTCATTGGAAAAACCAACTAAAGCACGATCTATCGTAGGGCATCTCCTAAAAAAAAGGAAATAAATAAAGATGTAATTCATTTCATTTCTATGTTTAAACTTTTAAGGGTGGCCGACAGTGGAAGAAATGCAAGTTCTTGTGTGTTGCAAAGGAGCTATATATGGAAAAAAGAAACCTTTAGAGATTTGATAAACACAGGCAAAGTTGTACTCTATCATTAATTTGTTCGCCTCAAGCCAAAAAGAAGAACTTCGGGAGGCAGGGAGGAAGGGATATGATATCACTCAAACTTGGGCAAATCAAGATCATTTGCTGTTTTTGTGAATTGTAAACTGCCGTGTCGTACAATAATCTTCCTTCGGTCTAAAGATGCAGTTTACTAGAGTGAGACAAACTTACCGACAATATTTCCGTGCACCCCAAATACCAAGAACAATCAATACAACAACGAGAGCGGCTCCAACAATAATTGAAACAAGCTTTGTCTTGGGCATTCCATGTTGTCCCTTGCCAGACGTGGAAATTAGTAGATCTAGGGGGAAATAGGAAAATACTTCAGCACACTGACTCAAATATAAAATTTAATCAGTTAACACCTGGGTATGATACAGCAATCTGTAAATATCATCATTTCATCATTCATCATCTTAATTCATTTACGCACAACAATCAAAAGTACTTAACGATGGTTTCATTGGCTTCGCAGTTTTCTTTCTTGGAGGACTCCCAGACGAAGAAATGAATTAGATTGCTAATTTTTGTATATTTGATTGCAGTGGTCTCGTGCAAGCAAGCTTTTTCCGGGCTTCGAAATTGCAACAACAAGCCGATACGTTTGATTTTCATTCCCTGCTGATCATTTCATCCCATTGGCATTCTCTTTCCAGGTTGAAAGAAATTTCTTACGTACAATACCTTATTTGCAACCGTATTGGGTATCAACTGTCTCGCCTTGGGCCGACATTGTATATCAGTGTGCTTTTGATTGAAAAATCCGGATTTAAATCTTAAAATCTGGATCCTCAGATTTCCTATCAAACATAATATTTGAAAACAGATTCTGTCGCGGATCGCACCAATTCGAAGCCCATTTCCGGAATGATTTCAATTCATGAAATCCGTGACAAAATCCGTTTTCAGATTTTGCGTTTGATTGGAAATCCGAAGATCCAAAGTTGGAAATCAATGTCCGGAAGGATTTCAGTAAGTGAAATCCGCGGCAAAATCCTTTTTTTTAAGATTTTGTGTTCGATTGAAAATCTGGAGATCGAAATTTTAAGATCTAAACCAGGATTTCCCAATCGAGCGCAACATTATGCAATGAATGATAACACGTCTGTCAAAGTTCATAATGGAGTGTGAAGATTCTGGGTGGCGTGCCAAGTGCAAACAAGTCGCTAGGCCTTAACCACGCGAGGGTGGAAAAAGATTTAGCTTTAGAAATGCAGCAAATGCCGCCTCTCTTTAATAAAGAATCTGGTAGACAAAAATCTTGGAAGAAACTGGCAATCTTTCTGGCCGTGGGTGCCCTTCAAGAAGACTCTATAAAATCGTCTGGGGAATAAAAAGATCCCGGATACGTAGAGAGTGCGGATGGTGTGATTATATGCTAGCAAGGAGTGAAAGAGGGTAAGTATAAAACTTGTTTTTTTAGCTGTTAAAAAACAAATTTTATATGGCCAATTGACACTTTGGGTTCTTTTTTTAAATTGCCAGGTATTCAAATTGATACAGAACACTGGGTAACTTATTAGACCCTGTATTGTAGACCAATTAGAATTATTTATCAAATTGTTCAATTCGTTATTAATTCACAAACACAATATTTTCACTATATTTTCGAGCCCTCCTCGAGCAAGCCTTCAGACAAAGGGATTTTGTGTGGGTTTACAGTGGTATCCACACCACTTAAATTGCTTGTTTGGCTTGACTTAGCACTTCATGAATTAGTATTGATCTTTGTAAGTAAAGATAAATTTCTGCCTTTCG